>OY742000.1:1441653-1484097 GCA_963555575.2 Hygrocybe coccinea
GCTTCAAAAACCATAAGCTCTTTATATAAATCCTTAGTCTGAATGCTTATAGTCCGAAGCTTGTTTTTGAAATGCAATAGGCTTGGTTATAGTAACACTTCAAAACACTAGCAACTGTCTAGTCCGATGTTTTGCTTCAAATTTTATAACAAATGTGTTAAGCCATTATTACTATGATCTGAAGCTTAGTTCTGAAACCATACTCACATACCCTTATACCACTATAATAGAATTGAATGAGTTGAAACGCAAGTGATAACTGGATGTGTTTGGGGTGAAATCTAACAAGTTTTGACAATGACCAGATGTGTTTCAATATAACTAGATATGTTTTGGGCATGACTGGATGCATTTTTGAGAACGTGTTTTGAGTATGACTGGACGTGTTTAGGCATGACTGGACGTGTTTTATGTGACTGGACGTGACTGGACGTGTTTTAGGCATGACTGAACATGTTTTAATGTGACTGGACGTGATTGGATGTGTTTTTAGGTGTGATTGGACATGTTTTAGGTGTGACTAAACATGTTTTAACATCATTAAATGTGTTTGAGATATGACTGGACATGTTTTAACGTGACTGAATGTGTTTTAGAATATGAATGGCAGCTGACAAATGGTAGCTGCCATGATTGGCAGCTACCACAAATGCCATAGCATCCAGCTTGATTCCGTACAGTAAATTAATCAAGCTGGATGCAGTGTGGCAGGAGGTGACTGAAGTGAATTTGAGATAGATTGTCAGTGGGAATAGGTAGCTTCTCTGAAGGCTGATGGTAAAAGTGAGACAATGTGGTCAAAAGAATAATTTTGTCATTTTGCTATGCCCTGTGCCTTTAATCATGCCTTGAATATTTGCATTTCAAATTATTATTGACAAGCAAACGGGTAACTGCCCACTAGCAACTGCTGAAAGAAAGTGAATTGTACCAGCAATTGCAATAGAATGGTTAACTACCCCCATTATATTACAAGGAAGTGGTTAACTACCCCCCTGGCAACTTCTAGGATAAAGTGAACTGCATCCCGTAGCAATTGCAAGGGAATAGTTAACTGCCCCCCCTGGCAACTGCCAGAAGAAAGTGAACTGCACCCCTAGCAATTGCAAGGAAGTGGTTAACTATCCCCCTGGCAACTGCCAGGATAAAGTGAACTGCATCCCCTAGCAATTGCAAGGTGGTGGTTAAGTACACCCCTGGCAACTGCCAGGATAAAGTGAACTGCATCCCCTAGCAATTGCAAGGTGGTGGTTAAGTACACCCCTGGCAACTGCCAGGATAAAGTGAACTGCACCCCTAGCAATTGCAAGGAAGTGGTTAACTACCCCCCTGGCAACTGCCAGAAGAAAGTGAACTGCACCCCCTATAAATTGCAAGGAAGTGGTTAACTACCCCCCTGGCAACTGCCAGAAGAAAGTGAACTGCACCCCCTAGCAATTGCAAGGAAGTGGTTAACTAACCCCCTGGCAACTGCCAGGACAAAGTGAATTGCACCCCCTAGGAATTGCCAGGGAATGGTTAACTTCCCCCCCTGGCAACTGCCAGAGGAAAGTGAACTGAAACCCCTATAGTAATTGCAAGGCAGTGGTTAACTACCCCCCCCTAACAATGCCATGACAAAGTTAACTATGCCCCCCTAGCAAGTGCAATGCCATAGTTAACTACCCCTGGCAACAGCCAGGACACAGTTAACCATACCCCCTGGCAAATGCAAGCAGAAAGTCAACTATGCTCCTTGCAATTGCAAGGAGTTATGCACTACGACTTTGTGCCAATTGCAAGGAGATAGTTAACCATTTCACCTGACACTACTGTCCAACCTCCAATTTTTCTTCGTTCCTGGCTTCATGCTTTGTCGTAAAGGGCCTTCCATGTGCCTCATGGTCGTGGCGAGTATCGACTACTGACACCATATATATGAATTCTGGAATCATACATCACAGGACTTACTTGTCTTGTTGGCGTCAACGTGTCAGGAAGATACCAACAGAGTATCCTCCCATGCCGATCTCTTATGGTCATGGGTGTATCGACCTTGCGAGGTGGATTTGCAATCAATGGATACCAGGATGTGAGAGCTGCCTCCTTTACAGCGTTGAATCCAGTGGGTTTTGGACCCAGCCTGGTTGAATACCGGTCGGCATCCCAAGGCAAAGTTACTGGAAATCATATTGAGTACTTGGAACTATATTTGAGCTATATCTTCACCGGGATTTTGGTATGCTATGACCAATTGATACACCAGCAGCTCACAATCACAAACTACCTGTGTACTGAATTCCAGAGGTGGGAGAATTAACCGGACATGAGGTGATGGTTGGGATATTTGCTCGTTAAATTTGGCTATGAGATATGATGATATGTTGTCCATAAAGTGGAGGATTGAAAGGGATGGAGGGAGGTGGCTCATGTTTGAGAAGGAAGAATTGATTAACGTTAATAATGCAGTTGAATGAGTGATGTTGATGACCAATCTGACCGTTACACACCAGTAGTAAAAATAAAAAAACCCCATGCAAGCCCATCGGCATTGAAATAGTGATAGTCATGCTATCCAATGTCAACCCATTGGTTCAAAGCTGGCGAAAATGATAAAATTCGCAACGCCGATGCCGATGATGACACCGATGATAGCACCGATGATATCACCGATGAAGCACCAATGATAACACCGATAACTACTCTAATGACACCACCGATAATAACACCGATAATAGCACCGATGATAACAACAAATAAAGCACCGATGATAACACCGATAGCTACTCCAATGACACCACCTATGACAACACCGATAACAACTCCGATGACAATACCCATGACAACACCGATGACAACACCGATGATAACACCGATGACAACACCGATGATAACACCGATGACAACACCGATGATAACACCGATGACCATGCCGATGATAAGACCAATACCTACTCGAATGACCACACCAATGACCACACCGGCGCCGATCCACACCTAAGATGAGTAAACAGTCATCCCAGCCAATGTCGGCCCAATGGTCTGAGACGGGTTACAATTATCCCAGCCAATGTCGGCCCAACGGTCTGAGACGCGTGACACCCATCCCAGCCAATCTCAGCCCAACGGTCTGAGACGGGTTACAATTATCCCAGCCAATGTCGGCCCAACGGTCTGAGACGGGTGACACCCATCCCAGCCAATCTCAGCCCAACGGTCTGAGACGGGTTACAATTATCCCTGCCAATGTCGGCCCAACGGTCTGAGACGGGTGACACCCATCCCAGCCAATGTCGGCCCAACGGTCTGAGACGGGTGACAATAATCCCAGCCAATGTCGGCCCAACGGTCTCAGACCATCCACTATACTCTAGCACTTGACTCGGCCCACCGGTCTCACATGGTACATATGTCACTTCTCAGTTGCCCCGTCAAGTACCTAACAATAATATTTTCTCGGCCCATCTCGGCTGGCCCGACTCAAACCCAACATTGTCACCCTCAGTTGCCTGGTCACATACGGGTTAAGTCATGGCATGGTGTGAACCAGTTGGTCCCATTGAACTTGGGGATTGAGGCAAGTAGAGAGTGTGTGGAGTTGGACATGGTGACAATAAGATGACAATGTGAGGGGCTGAAATGATGAGATTAAGTGAATGAATGATTATTAGAGAGCATAGGGCTCATAACCTATGGGAATAGATGATGATGAAAGTGACAGGGTGGACAAGACATGACTAAAACAGTCATGTATCCTGGTCTGACTACTCAATTATCCCAACAAATTTTCACTCTCCAACATTGACAACCTCTGACCAGCAAGTATGGTTTATGGCAGATGCCAAGCTTTCACTATTACTGTCATGAAAATACGTCACCCCCTATACATTTTTCCTTACTTCCTGTATTTTCATGATGATCCTCTCCAGTTCACGGAATCTTGACTTATTCTTCACAGGATATGCGGAGCAGGGTGACACAATACAATTACATCCCCTTGAGGAGGACAGACCGACATTGACTAAACTACAACTCCCCTGGAAGGAGTATGACTATGAATATGTTCTCTGAAGGAGAACACTACTCTACGACACAAGGGTCTGCTTCGGACCCTTCCCCAACCTCAATCCTAGATCCCCCAACACACCCCAAATCAACCAGAAGGGAACCTTCATCAATCATACCCTGAACAGCATTCTCTAACGCCTTCTTGACTGCTACCTGACAATTCCGAGTAAACTGATCAGCAAGACCAAATCAATAACGAGGCTGGGACTTACGATATCCCAGCCAGAGGTTGTCTTTGGAGTCCGCCCATGAGACTGTCTCAAGTGACAGCATCAAGTCTGACAGAACCGGAGAGGGGGGGAACACATCGTCCAACGCTGAAAGAAGACAGAAGATCATCAGAACATAATCAACAACAGAGAAGACGGAGCACTCACAGTATGGGTTCTCCAGTAACTTGCACAGAAGCCTCTTGTTGTGTACAGAAAATGGGCAACACTCCATGTGATGCTTTGTCTTCCTGCAAGCGAAACACCCACCAGTAGCCCAATACAAATCCCGATCAGTGTCTGTGAGTGAGAGGGCAAAGTGATGTGTAATACAATTAACTGCGATAGGGGGGGTTGGAGAGAACAAAGCGGATGTCTTGAAGAACATAAGACAGTGAGAAGAGTGGGGAAACATCACATGCTGAAGAACGAAGACCGAAGAACAACGAGACTTTATAATGCCAGCATGCCTTCATGTATCTGACCCTTCTCTCATAATCCCACAATCCATCCACGTGACTGGAGGTTGAAATCCCCAACTCCCATGCTGTCTCTTTCTCCATCAAACCACCATCACACAGCGCCCAAACCCTTAATCATGATCCAACCAATGACCACTGCAATCCTTATCTTTTTTCTCATCCTTATCCTCGTTTCAGCTTCATTACTATGGGGAATACGACAAACTTACAACATCGCTGACCCTGAGATCCCCCCGACCACTGTCGTATTCCACCGACCTCCCACGATTGACATCAACGCATCACACAGCAATGATAACCCCTATGACGAATGGAGAAGCCATAATGACACATATCATGAAGCACACGAATCTGTCAATGTGTCTACAAGCCGAAACAGCACAATTACAAATCGCAGCAATGCCGAGGGCAATGCGCTTACAAGGCAGGAACAACGCGAACACATCAGCCCTCCAACCCATCATACAATGACAAGTGAGTCAATTCTGCTACGACTCATTGATACTGCAGGAGGGGAGGAAACATATAAAAGACAGAAGTACGAGTAGTTTACGCTAACTTTGACCTCCTGTACCATCTCCTAGTAGTTGTACAACAATGCCGATAGAAAGTTCAAATTGAAACCCTTATCATCCATCATTCTCAAACCTTATCCCTGAGGCCTCGAACATTTGATCGAGTCTCACACATAAGCACTCATATCCCTAACAACACCTGGCCACCCTCACCCTGCAGCACCCAGCTGTCAGGCCAACTCCAAACTCCAACATCATGCAACCTTTGAATGACAACAGATAGTATGGCTACTAGTCGTGACAATTACAACCGACTCCATCAACCAGTTAGCCCCTACCCCTAACTTCATTTTCTTTCTACAACCACACCCCTTTGGCTCAATCTCAATATTAATTACACCCCCTTCCTCATGTCACAAATCCTGACTCTCTGGCACCCTTCATGATTATCAAATCCAAACATGTGATGGTACCATCATTGCCTCTGCCAAAAAGTCATGTCAAGATTGTTATGAGAAGAGATCCCAATCAAAGTGTCTGGAGATGAGGATGGATTTGATGGTGGAGCAGTGGGCCAAAGAGAAGGAGGATTGGAGGGCCAAGGATGAGAAGTGGAAGGCCAAGTTGGAAGGCCAAGTTGAGGGCTGAGTGGAAGGCTGAGCAAGATGCAATGCTGGGAGCAGAGGAATATGCAAATGAAATTCTAAAGCATTCAGAGATGTACACTCATTTGGAAATGTGTAAGTTCTTTTCTTTCATTCTTGATGCAGCTGATCATGGCAAATGGACAGTTTTATGTGACACTGGGCTTCCAGAACTTCCACCCCATGTCCATGATGTACTCAGCAAGAATTGGTGGATCAACTGTATGTGTACTACTTGAATGTTTTTACCCTTTTAGTCGCACAAATATTTGCTGTTTGGTGGATAACATGGAATACACAGAATAGTGATCAGTTCCTTATTCTACCAGCTCTTGCTCTAGTGGACCTTGCCATCCTTGGTGACCAGAACATTTCTGCCCTACTAGTTGACAGCAGAGACCATGAAACAAAGATTGGTACTGCCATTAGGGAAATATAGTCTCTTCAGAGGATCATCAACTCATGCTATATGTCTGGGCAATGAAGAGGACCTGACAACTTCCTCATAATGACATTGCTCATCTGAAACTTACAGAGGAGGATGCTCAGGCCATCCTGATGCAGGATTTGAGTGGGACAGAGGTAGAATTTTTGACTGGTCAGGCAAGCTTGCTAGTGGCACAAGCTGTTCCACAATCTTTCCAAGGCTGTGCCAATGTGTGGTGTAATGATTTACTGCTATTTGCGGAACTTAGGGCACATGTGAAATTTTTTAAAAAAAACACATATTTGGTAAATCTACAATAACTCCCTCAGTTGTCAACTTTTTATTGCAAACATAGATTCCATTGTAATCTCCTTCAAAATCCACACTCAACCCTCTATTCAGATTTTTATTATACCTATTATTTCTTTTTTTTTGAAATAGGGGCATCTTGGCATGCAAAACTCAAATAGACATCTCAGATTGCCTGTAGAAATTCCAGAAAAATTCCATGTTGTATCTATGGCATATTTCTAGTCAACAGTGTATTTTATCTTATTATTATTGAAAATACACAGTACCTCATTAAAATACAATAACTCACAGAATGACACAGACAATAAATAATAAAATAAAACACACCATTGACTAGAAATATGCCATAGATACAACATGGAATTTTTCTGGAATTTCTACAGGCAATCTGAGATGTCTATTTGAGTTTTGCATGCCAAGATGCCCCTATTTCAAAAAAAAAGAAATAATAGGTATAATAAAAATCTGAATAGAGGGTTGAATGTGGATTTTGAAGGAGATTACAATGGAATCTATGTTTGCAATAAAAAGTTGATAACTGAGGGAGTTATTGTAGATTTACCAAATATGTGTTTTTTTGAAAAAATTTCACATGTGCCCTAAGTTCCGCAAATAGCAGTAATTGTCACAACCAATTCACCATGTGTCACTTCCCTCAACCCACCTTTATTTCCTTTTCATATGCCTCTAAAGCAATAGATGTGACTGGGCTTGAAAGAAGTTGAAAGCACCATGAATGAGGCATGGGGTTGGTTGGTGTTGGTGGTCAGCATGAAAAATGCTTAGACAAGGCATTTTAGCCTTCTCTCCCCTTCTAAACTCCCTTGTCCCTCATGTGTGCAAATGGGATGTAACTGGGGCCATAAGATGTTGAATACCCATGCATGGAGCATGGCACCAGTTTGTGCTGGCAATCAGCATGACAAAAACATTGCTGAGGCTTTTTGACCTCTCTCTAGCTCAAATCCCTCCCTTGACTCCCCAGAATGTGAATGGAATGAGGGGGGAGTGGTAGGTTGACTGTTGGTCAGCATGAAAAAATAATTGTAAGACTGAAAAGCCTCATTTCCCTCAAATACCTCTCATGTGTCTCCTATATGTGAATGGGTGTGAGTGGGGCTGTAAGAAGTCAAAAATGCAGTCTGAGGACAGCACCAGTTAATGTCTAAGGTCAGCATGAAAAATACTTCACCAAGGATTTCTAGCCTTGTCTCTCCTCTTCCTAACCCTCAATCATCTCTCCTGTATGCATATGAGTGCAAATAGGGTTGAAAGAAGTCAGAAACACTATGCATTGAGCACAGTTTTGGTTGGTGTTGGTGGTAGTTATGAACAAACAATGGCAAGGCTTTCATAACTCCTTGTCCTATGGCATGAAAGGGTAACAGAACCATCAAAAGAACCATGCAAGGAACATGGCACTGGTTGATGTGGGTGGCTGAGTTTGTGTGGGCAAAAAAATACCTGTAGGGCTTTGTAGCCATGTATTGTTCTCTGAGATTCTTCCCTCTTTACTTCAATATGTGATTAGAGTGGGTTTGGGGTCATGAGGTGTCAAAAGCATCACTCACAGGCATCATGCCAGCTGGACTTGGAATGGTGATGAGCAAAGATGGCTGGGTATCACAGCCCTGTCATCATTGGTCTGACATCCTCCTGACATAAAATTTGGGCCAGTGACATTGAGAGTGCCCTGCAAGGAGCAATGTGCTTCTTGGCATGGAGATTGGTTGTGGGGTGACCACAAAAAAATTGGAAGCACCAAGCCCTACCACATCCCATAACATCAACTTCATCTGTGCCATGTGAGAGGCACAGCACAGTTCTGTGGGAGTCAGCTTTGGCAGTGTGCAAGTAGACAGCAAATGATGAAAAATAGAGGGGCAGAACTACACTAGTCCTGCCAGCTGGCATTATGGTGGTTGTCTCCACTAAGATGGTCCTCAGTGTCCATATAATAGAGGTAAGCATTGGTAGTGTAAAACAGAATGAATAAAAAAAACTTACAGTGGTCAACAAGTAGTCTTAATTCTGTTACAGATTGGTAGATCAGCAGGCTCCAGCAACAGCCAACCAAACCAAAGCAAAATCAAACCAGAGGAAACACAAGAACAACAAAAGGTGTATTCATGGTTAACTACTACTATACATCAAGTAGCAGTCTAGGGGGGAACTTCCAGAACTTCCAGGTAAGCAAACTGGAGGGAGGAAACCAGACTAAATGTGAAGCAAGGATATATTATGGCTAATGACCTACTATATATAGTGAACAGACTTGAGGGTAGGTCTTTGAATCACAATATAACCATATGGGGATAACAACCAACCATGTGATCAAGAACAATATGGCTGCCATGAGGATGCAACATGTCCATCTGTGGGCAGTGTTCCAGAAGTCCCAGAATCTGCATGTGCTGGCCACATGTCATGAGATTGAACCGAGGGATGTTAATGCACAGTCTGTGCATTGCTTGACATTGTGGGATATTGATGAGTAATCAGGATACTGGTCACCTGACTGATTACTGTTGAGCTGGGATGGCAAGGAAGTGGTCCATGTTGTAGAGGAAAGGTGATACATCATAAGGGGAGGCCAGGGGATCAACTGTTAGTGTATAGTTGTTTGCATAGATGATAATCATGTCGGATCAGTTGTCATGTGAAGTCCACAATGTTATCTTAGGTGAAGACTTGTCAGAACCTCCAAGGAATTGGGGTTATGGATACATGTGCATGATATGTGCCATCTTGGTACAATCAGGGAGGCCAATTGGATCATTGAACAGGGAATGAGGCAACAGCAATTGAGATGGGTGGTTATAGCTGTCACTCTGTCTGGATAGTCTGAACAAACAGAGCAGTATGCAACAGTGTTGAAACATATCAGAGTGTAAGTCTTGTGAAGCATCAAGGGGACTTGTCATATGTGTGAGTTCAGGTTATCAGCTGAGTACTGGTGGTCAGCTAATGAGAAGGAAGGTCAATGAATGTGAGGGTGACATGTGAAGAAGAAGAGTAAGCCAGTTAACCAAGATATATCAAAGGAGTCATCAGTTGTCAGTTACTATGACAGATCCAATGTCTGAGTCATTGTGAGGAAGTCATTGATATGCAGCTCTCCCCTTTGGGCATGGAAACATTAATATTCTTATTTTCACCTTGCCTGAACCATAGCACAATACCTCTGCAATCAGCACACATGTGAGACACCCGTCAACCTGCAATATTCGCGCGTGCGTGGCTACCAATCTATCGCTGATTTACACAAAGCTTTGTGTATACTCAAACCTCACATTGCTATCTTGTGATAACCTCTCGCTCTGTCCCAGCCATGCAACCCGACCTCAACACGATGAAACACCACAATTAACATATTCTGTGCATTCGGATATCGAGTCTGATACAAGAAATGGAATTCACCCAGTTTCTTCTCTTCCCTTTTGCTATTTTCATGTGATTTTACCTTTTATTTGAAATCCTTCACTGTCTTCACCATCCTGAAGCCCTTTCCATGTGACATTTACTATTTACTATTTTACTTACTTAGCCTTTAGCCCCTATCTCTATACAGTATAAAATCTGTCCTGTAGTAGGAAAATAACAAGAACCCAGTTCCCCTCTCTCCACTAACTGCGCTTTAGCTCTTAAAAACAATCATTCTCACTCAGTCTGCATTTTTCCTAGTTGCGTGTCTGCCATTATTACAGAACAAGTCTTAGCGCATTCTCGCTGTCTCACTGTGTAAACCCCACATATCGCGTCGTCATCTAGGACATTTAGCTGAGTTCCACATCATTTGCATTTTGATCTCTCATCACTCTGCACACCTTCACGTTTGTTTGTTGTACCACGCTGTAGTAGGGACTAGAGGTCCCTACTGGTGCCTCAGTGGTCTCAGGGTGGTGTGACAAGCTCAAGTCTCATAGTCTATCTACACAAAAGGTAATCCTACAGATCGTGGGAATAGTCATGTGATCTACTGGTAGTAGTGGGGCACTACCCACTACTACATGTACCCCCCTCGAAAAAAACAGTGGCATCCTCGCCACTGCAAAGCCTAGAAACCAAGACTCACAAAACTCCCAAAACTCTAACTCAAACTCTAACTCCGTCAAGGACTTATGAAATGCTGCCAACTGGCACTCCCCCCAGTGGACGCCACCACCAGCTTAAGAGTACCACTTGTTGACCGAATCGCCTGTGCTCAGAGCATAACTCGCGAAAAATGTGGGGGACTTGTGAGGTGGCAGGGTGGCATGGGGTGGGGGTAGGTGAACAGTGGGAATGGTAGGTCCTCAGGTGTTGAACAAGGCTGTAGGGAATTGAACAGATGGATGCAAGGTGGGGAAATATGAAAAACTGGGGTGAACGGTGAACCTATAACAGTGTGGAAAAACTCTGGGGGTCTCAAAAACGGCGGGGGTGGCTCATGTGGGGTGGCAAAGGGATACTAAATACTCTGAGTTACAGGATGAGGTTGCGGGGAGTTGGGCGAGGGCGTTCGCGTGGATGGGTGGTGGAAAACTGGGGGTCGACTGAGGATGATGCGGCGGGTCCGTGGGGTGGCCATAAAGGCCGGCGAGTGTTCGTCTGGGACTGTGCAAGCGAATGGGGACATCTGGTACACTGAATGAGGGCTTGTGGGGTCGGATGTGTGGGCTAGAGGGCTCGGTTACGCGAAAACGGAGGACAAGGGCACGGTGACGTGGCAGTGGCCATAAGGGCCTGCGACCGTTCATTTGGGATGGCGAACGGGAGCGCGGGGCTCTGGTGTGTCAAACAAGGGCACAGGGAGTGCAGCGGGTACATGTGGGGCTTTAACCCGCGAGAATGGGGTGCTAACGAAACTGATGTGGCAAGTCGCGGGGGTTCTAAAATGGTGGGGTCGGCTCACGTGGGTGTATGTGGGTACGTGGGGCTCTAGGACGTGGGCCGTTGGTAAAAGGAGGCACATCGAGCACATGTGTAACTTGGGGGCCATAAAAACGCGGTGTGAACTGAGATGGCGTGGAAAAGGCGTGCTGGCCATGCAGATGCGCGTGGGTGGTGCAACATGGCCTAGCGTGGGCCTTGGGAACATTTATCGTAGCTGTGGGGGTTCTTATGAGCGCATCCTGGTGGTGAATAATGAAAAAATCCAGGTCGAAGATGATGACTTGGCGGTACGCAGATTGGCCTTTTTGCCTCGAAAAAGGGGCTGTAGCTGCACATGGTGAAACACAAAGTCTTGTGGACTATCTAATGAAAATAAGGGTGGTCATGTGGCCGGCCATGGATGAAGAATGGGCATTGGCTTGCAACTGGGTGGTGAAACCGCGTGAAAAAAGTGTAAGGGCAAGAAAACCAGTGGAAAAGCTCAAAAAAAGGTCAAAAAAGCTAGAGCATGGTGAGAAAAGCAAGGCTGAGACGAATCACACTCTCATCACCAGGTGTAGTAGGGACTAGGGGTCCCTACTGGTGCCTCAGTGGTCTCGGGGTGGTGTGACAAGCTCAAGTCTCATAGTCTATCTACACAAAAGGTAATCCTACGGATCGTGGGAATAGTCATGTGATCTACTGGTAGTAGTGGGGCACTACCCACTACTGCAATGCATTTCATCGCACTTTATCGCATTAGTATCAGGAGTGTCCAAGTCCCGTTCACACCTTCCTGAAGTTTTTATCTTTTACCACCTCTTATTACAGGGTTATAGACATAGAAACTGCATCATCGTAAAATATAGGTTCCATAGACATAGATACCCACAAGGGTGGAGATGTCAATAGAACATATGGCAATCATGGCAATGAGTTGAGCATCAAAGGTAACCATGAGGATTGGGATGATGTGTCAGTCTTCTTTGAAATAGGAAAGTTGATTGATAATCAGGCCCAGGGCTATTCATCCATATGTGACAGGAACAAGGAACCATGTATGTGAATCTTAAAGAACAATAACAATGTTGTAATTGATTGGTAGAGAACTGGAGTATTCTGATCACTGGGTATGATCAATGGCTAGGAGGTCACAGAGTATTCTTGTCCCTGGGTATATGTACTGATCATGGGTCATGACAAGAACTGAATAGTCAGGTGTGAAAGGTCATGAGATGTCAGAATGTCATATCATATGACTTATGGGGATTCCAGTTGTATTGTCTTCAAGTTCCTTCAAGTTCTGGTTGTATATGAATGGTTATGTGTCTTCAAGTTGTCACATGCTGTCAGTAATGGGATCAATACATCATTGTGAGAATATGTTGATAAGTCAGCAGGTGTTATGTGCAGTCAAAGCAAAAGACAGGGGTAAAAGGTGAAATTGTAACAAGTTCCAGATGTTCTCACTGAATAAAGTCTAAGGACAAAACTGCCAGTTATCACCTTTGTATCATTGTTACTGTCCTCACTTATAAGTTCATCCTGTTCACTGGCACCATTTTCTGTGTACTCACTCTCACCATCAGCACTTTCACTCACCTAATGAAATGGATGACCAATGCGATGCACTATGGCCACTGACTTGTCATGGCACATGTACAATGTTGCTAGGGACTCTAAGATAGGCTTTGAATGGATGCCAGCTGGTCATGGTCATTGTGGTTATAGTAGTGTTCACAGACAAAGATCCCATGGTTGCTGTGGCAAGGGCCTTGATCTGTGTGTTAAACAGTCCAAGCACATTTGGGCCAGGATGGGACTTGGGACACATTTTCTTGTGTAATTGGAGCTGTTTGGATAGTTGTTGATGTGAGGAGCCTGCACTCAGTACTGGGCAGTGAGGGGCACATTAGGGTGTGTGCAGCTGTTCTCGACATTGTTGCTGCTGCTATCATTGCTGTTAAATTTGCTGTCTGGGTATGGAAGTTGTTGGTACTTAAAAGAAAAAACTCACCTTTGGCTACAGGCAGTTCAAATTGCTGTGCATCCTCATTTTGCTACCAATGCTGTTGTTGCTTAGGTCACAGCCACCACCAGTCCACAACACTGCTGACTGTGTTAATCATTGTGCTGGCAAGTGGGGCCAGACAAAGCCAAACAAACACTAGCAATTGCTACAATGATTGAGTAATTTTGGCTCCAGATCACATTACAGCATATTTAGAAAAGCATGGCCAAACCTTTTTTTTTTCTTTTTGAATGTCCAACCAGTAGCCACAGACATGCAGTAATGTGTGATTTTTGAACTAATCAGGAAATTTAGACTTAGATAAGATTTGAATATTTTGTATTGAATCTCATGAAATACTGTAGCATTTTACATAATGTGAGAGAGAGAAATTTTATTTATTTTATAAGGGCTAGTTTCTCCCACATTTACTTCCTGTGTCATGAGCCAAAATAGTTTTAGATCAAAAACATAGTACAAGGTTGAAGAAAGGATATTTATACAATTTTCCACTCAGCTGCAATATTGCAATTTCAGTTGGAGTATCCCTTCTCTCAATAGCCAAGACAACAAGTGGACAGTAGCAGGAATACAGCCCCAAGCACTTAGGGATGGTGTCCAGCCACCATCAAACCCAGCCTATAGCATCAGTTTTGAAAGGAACAAGGCCTTTATCAGATTATCCACAGCTCTCAGGATTAGATAATAGCTGACTTATTCTTATCTTTACTAATAAGGAAAGGATAAGATCAACAGCCACAGCCTTACAGATGCCGGACAAAAGTTTTGAGCATCACATGACATGGTGTATCTACAACAACAAAAAGAATGCTCCGACAACAGCACACACTGATTATCATACCATCTAATACCTCGTAGACCCTCCCTGTGCCTTCAAGACTGCATCAACATGATCTGGCATGCTCTCAATGAGCCGATTGATCAATTCAGTGTTGATTTTCTCCCATTCCTCGATAAGTGCCTCCTTCAATTTGTCAATGCTCCAAGGAATCTCTGGCCACTTGTTAACTGCTACCTTCAACATTTTCCGGACATGCTCAATTGGGTTGAGATCTGGAGATTGTGCTGAATGAGGAATCATCTCGACTGCGTTTGTATCCAGGAATCTTTTTGCAGCCTTGCTTCTATGAACCGGACCACCATCCTCCATGACCTTTGCAACCCCACAGGTGTCATAAATGTGGGTATAAAAGTCCCATAGTGGCCCTTCAAGTACTGTCTCCACATAGTCTTGTCCAGTCTGCTTGTCCTTTGGGATAAAAATGAGTGGACCCTTTTGATTATACACAATGCACCCCCAAACCATAACACTTGTTCAACCAGATTTGAATGTCGGAACCAAGCAGTTATCACTGTAGGTCTCTCCAGGATACCTCCACACCCGAACCACATGTGAATTTTTGCCCAATTCAACAGAGGACTCATCTGTCCATATGATCCTCTTCCACTCTTTCACATCCCATTCCCTGGCTGCTTCAGCCCAAGCCAATCTTGCTGCCCTGTGTGCCAGTTTGAGAAATGGCTTGTGCCGAGCGATGCAAGAATTCATCCTGATACACTGAATTGTCCTCCGTACTGTTTTTGCTGAAACTGAGACTGGGGAAGCAGAATTGACAGAATTGGTCAAATCAAGTAACAATTGGTGCCTGTCCACCTCAATGGTTCTTTTCAGGTGACGGAATGTCCTCTCATCAACCTTCTTTGGCCAACCTGACTGGAGCAAGTCTTCATGGTGACCGCAATGACAATATTAAGAATAAAGTCTCCTCACAGTGGAGGTTGAGCAATCAAATGTCTGAGCAATTACAGTGGTGGAAATGCCCTGTTGCTTCATAAGAACAATGGCTTCTCGAACACCAGGTGTGATGTTCTGATCTCCAACATCCTTGGGCATGATTGAATAGAGTGGGAAAGAAAAACGCGTCAACAAATGAGAAGACATGTCAAATGCAAGTCATGTGATGCTCAAAACTTTTGTCCGGCATCTGTACATCAGACTTCAAGATCCATGATCAGAGAAGCCACATTCCAGGCACACTTCAGCCACCTTCTTATCTCTCATGATAACAGATAAGATAAGAAGCACAGTCTTCTATCTTCCATCAAAGAACATTGAAAAAGGAAGCACAGCCTGAAGAACTGATTCTAGACACCCAATTTGATATTACATGATCCAGCCTTAGTCCATGATTCCTGAAGAACCATAGACCATCCCAGATCTCAGAAAAGATCAGCCAGTGACTCATCTCCCCTCAGATGACTTATTGATCAATCAGCAGCCCCACTTTCTGACTCCATTAGACCCTTATGACACCATTACAACACCATTATGACACCATTATGACCAATTATGCCCCCATTTTTTCTCACAGTACTCTATGATTCTCAGTAATTGACTCTGCATGAGTCACAAACCTATGCCCCAATTTCCAATTCCTTTTTTTATGCCCACAAACCTATACCCCAATTTCCAATTGCCTATTATATGTCTACATACTCTATGCCCCAGTTCATATTACTCCCTTATGATTCCTTTTGACTCACAAACCTATGCCCCAATTTCCAATGCTTACTCACCTTATGCCCCCTCATTTTATATTACTCTCTTATGACCACTTATGACTCACTAACCTGTCCACTCATTTCATATTCCTTCCTATGACTCTGAATGACTCCTGAAGTTGAAAAAGTATAAATAGGGCCCAGTTTCTGCAGGAGACAGCAGTCACACTTGATCTCCCATTCCCATCATCCTTTGATTCACCCCTTCAGTATCTAACTACTTGTGTAGTGGCTAGTATACCAATTCAGTTATAGTTATATTCTCATTCCTGCTTGCTATTCATTCTCAAATCAGATAGTCTTAATTGATCTATCAATATCTGATATCTTGATACTCTCTTATTACTAGTCTGGAAAATATTCTGTGACATAATGCTGTTACTATTGTCATTATCTCAAGATATATTGGTCTTCACCAAGATATCCCAGTACATATTCTGAATCAGTTGCCAATGTGCATTTGAAGCTTTGGAATATGGTCAGATATCTAGAACATCAATACTTCTTGACTGTTTATTGTTTCATACTTTGTCATCATCACATTCCATTAGATAGTATTTTGTCACACATGCTTATTTGACTTCTACTATCCTTCACTTATCACATCCTTGCTCATCATACACTGCACTTGTCACTCTTGCTTGTGTATACTCTCAAAGTCTTTACCTCGTGTATCACTGTCCACTCATCCTCCAAGTCATATATCTTGACTTATCTCACTCAAGGTAGCTAAGCTGTTCACTGTCATTATGACCACACTAACCTTGCTGGGACAACCCCAGACCACACAGTTGTTGAGCACAGGCCTTAGGTGTTCAACAGTTGCTTACCATCCTCTGAAGCAGAAGAACATAATTCCCTGATCAAAGTTGCACTCCAGAAACCTTTGGTGCAGATTAGTTTTTTTTATAAACTTTCTCACAAACAACACCTGACAATTTCTAGTGTTTGAAGGTTATAGGTGAAATATTTTGGTGAATGTTGTCAAATACTTCCTGAGATCAACATCAGGAAAATCCATTCTCATGAGATCAGAATAACTGTGGGGAAATTGCTTAATTTTGTCCAAGTTCATGCATATTTACACTAATTCATGTAATTCCATGTAATGCTCATTAGCCGACTTTCATGTGGTCCAAATTACTTTTGTGTATAGTGCTGCCAAAGTTCAGTTCAGTTCAGCTAAGTTTCTGAACTGAACTGCAAAATTCAGTTCAGTTCAGTTCAGCCTAGGCCATGAACCCTGAACTCTTACTATATAAGGCAATTGGTTCAGTTCAGACATGAATTTAACTGAACTGAACTCTTTAAGTGGTTCAGTTCAGCCAAGAGGCCTGAACTGAACTGAACTTGGGGTTCAGTTCAGGGTTCGAACCAAGTTCGGATCAGTTCAGAACTGAACTTTGACAGCACTATTTGTGTAGCTTAGTGTAATTTTGCTCTCATTAGAAGAGCTTAGTGTCATTTAGCTCTAATTAGTCTTCACTTATTATGGCCTTTTCACACTTCATTCAAAATGAGTAGCAATGAAATAATATATTGTCCAAAAATATAAATGACATCAGATAAATTAAGAAAATGCTGCTGCTACATCAGGAAAATCCTCTGCCCCCACTGGTGCATTGCCATTGTGCTGCCACTGCTGGTGCTGGTGCTGGTGCTGCTGTTGTGCTAGTAGTGTGGTGCCTGTGTTGCACTGCTGCTTCTGGTGCTGCCACCATTGGGTTCCTGCTGCTGGTGATGGTGCTGCTGCTGCTGCTGTGCGACACTGCTGTTGTGTTACTGCCACCACCACAGCTGGTGGTGATGCTGGTGATACCACCGATGGCCATTGCTGGTGGTAGTGCCACTCTGTTGTGATGCTGCTATTGTGCCACCCCTGCTGTGCATTCCATATTATTAACCCCACTGTTCTGCCATGTTGACATTTGTTCATGTATGAAACATACTGTGGGTGATCAAAAATGGTGGGTGGAAAGCTCTGCAGCTGTGAAAAGAAAGGTTGGGGGGGCACATGTGAGAACACAGGTGATTGGGAGGCTCACCCATCTCATTTTCAGTTGAAATGAGCTGTGGGGGGGTCAAAACATACTGTGGGTAGTTGAAAACAGTTGGTGGAAAGCTCTGGGGCTGCTGATAAAAAAGTTGGGGGGAAGTAGGGGCACATGTGAGAGAGCAAGTGATTGGGAGGCTTACCCCTCTCATTTTTGGTCCCAATGAGCTGCAGAGGGTCAAAACATACTGTGGGTGGTTGAAAATGGTGGGTGGAAAGCCTTGGGGTCACTGAAAAATAACCTAGGGGAGGTGCCACAAGTGAGAGCACACACAATTGTGCAGTTCAGCCCTCTCATTCTCATTCTCAAGAAGCTGCAGTCAGAACACAATGTTGGTGGTTGAAATGGTGGATAGAAACAGCAGGACACACAAAAAACAAAAGGGCTGGTGATGGGAGCTAATCCATGAGCACAGGAGTTTGGCTAACCCCATCCTCTCAGTTCCATCACAATAATGTGTGGGGGTTGATTCATGTCATGGGCAGTCGAAATAGGGTCGGGACAGAGCCCTTCTGCATGACAAAAAGTGGCAGCAGGCTCATTTGGCAGAGCCCAAGTTTGGCTGGTGTAACCCAATTAGCTTCACAACAATGATGGTGTAGGGGGCACATTCACAACTTGTCCTGACTATAGATTTGCATTGTCAGCATTGGTTGGAGGGGAAGCAATCAGGACTCACCCAGGCCAGGCAAATGCACCACCTTCTCAGCTGCCCTCCATTGTCATCATTCTTTATTGCCACATGGGTTGTTGTTCTCAGTGGTGGTTATTGGCAGTCCTTGGCATTGGAGAGGGGTGTTCAGGCATATGGTGGAATCTTGAAGGATTGGAACCCCCCAACCACTCATTTTCAATGCAAATGCAGTGCAGGGGGTCTGAACTAGCTGGGTGTTGTCAAAAACAGCACAGAAGACTGCATACTTGGGTGTGAAAGTGGGGGAGGGGCAGTTGGGCATATGGTGGGGACTGGAACCCCCCAACTGCTCATTTTCAACCTGAACAAGGCCTGGGGGGTGTACACTAACCAGGGTGGTTGAAAATGGCACATGAATGGTTGTGAAAAATGTAAGGGCATGGTAATTGGGCATAAGGAGGGAATTGGAGGACCTGAGACCCTCTGCCCCCTTGTTTTCAACACAAACAAAGTGTGGGGGTTACAGTCAATGTTATCAGAACATAAAAATATATATAAGAACATACCTATAAATGTCTTGAGGTGGTAATAGTGGTGGTTGTCATGATGCCAGTGTTGCCACCATTGGCTGCCACTGCTGCCAGTGGTGGTGGTGTTGGTGATGCACTGTTAGCCACCACTGGTGGTGGTGGTGGTGGTGGTGGTGGTGCATTGGTGCATTGCCACCACTGCTGGTGGTTAGTGAAATGCAGGGGTTTACCCCCCATGTCTAATGCATTTGATTTGGTATTTTTATTACATGATGAATTCTGGGAAAAGTGCTGATGTTTTTACATAATGAGGTGAATATAACACATACCTACAAGTTTGATTACCCAGGGGTACAAAAATCCTCAATGTAATCATACCTAATCCTGCTTTTAAAGCCCAGGGGTACAAAATACCCCTGAAAAATCAGACTATTTGTGGTTTGAGGGGTATTTTGTACCCCTGGGCTTTAAAAGCAGAATTAGATATGATTACATTGAGAATTTTTGTACCCCTGGATAATCAAACTTGTAGGTATGTGTTATATTCACCTCATTACGTAAAAACATCAGCACTTTTCCAAGAATTCATCATGTAAAAAAAATACCAAATCAAATGCATTAGGGTAAACCCCTGCATTTCACTACTGGTGGTGGTGATGCCATTGTTGTGTCCTGCCACCACCAGTCATGGTGATGCTGCCATTGCATCCCCAGTTTAAGTGGTTTAAAATGAACCATGAACAAATAAAGCCAAAGTGTGGACTTAGCATTCTTGACTCATTTCTACCTTATGTATTACTAATCTTGACCTGGTAAGTTAGGTGCAAAACTGATCCTTATTAGAAATGATAGTTACTAATTAGATATGAATAAGTTGCATTATTCTAATAAAATCTCAATTAGATCAACTTAGAAATGGAGGTTTTTCCTGATGCCATCTATCCACTCCTGCAATTACATCTTGAAAATATTGTGTGTGTGAAGAGTTGTAGGCAAAATTCTATTCTGCAACCTCAACATAACAAGTCAGTGGATTGATAGATCATGATGATAATAGTAATAGCAGCCATATGACTATGCAGCCATCCTATTAAAGTCATTATTTATTTATTGTGATTGTTCCAGAAACTCATAATATTATTGCTAATTGAATAATATTTCTGGATTATCTGGATTAGTTACTATTAGTGTAATTTAACAACAATTAGCAGTGATTAGACAAATTAGACAAATTTGGAGGAGATGGATTTTCCTGATGAAATAATTGTATAAATAATTGTATCTGGTCTTCTAGCCCTTTGAACATTGAACAAGTTTCTCCCTGAAACCATGTTGACCTGAGCATTCTTTGTGGAGCTATCCACCACACAAGTCAAATGGATAATCTAAGATAATGTGATATTTCACCTATAACCTTCAAAACACTAGAAATTGTCAGGAAGTTAATGTGGGAGAAACTAGCCTTCATAAATTTTCTCTCTCACATCACGTAAAATGGTACAGTATTTCATGAGATCCAATACAAAATATTCCAATCTTATCTAAGTCTATATTTCCTGATTAGTCCAAAAATTGCTAGTGTTGTTGGCAATACTGTGCCACTTTGCCATGCCTGGTATGGCACTTGGCAATCGTAGTGTTGCCAAAGTTCGGTTTGGTCCGGTTTTCTGACTTTTTTGGAAAACCGAAACTGAAACCGCCAGTTCAGTTCAGCCTTTGGCCAAACCTGAACCAGAACCGTGTCAAACAGTTTCGACGCATTTGGTCTGCGTTCAAACTTGGTTCAAACCACGAACTGCCCCTCAAATTCCTTGCAAGCTGCAGCACCACCTCAATTGACATGGGCCTGAGATTGCAAGGAGCCAGGGGGGGCAAGGAGTATATAATAATATAATTTTATTAATTTATTAATTAAATACTACAATATAATTTTTTTAAGGGGATCAACAGGGTTTCAAACCACTTACATAGGGATTTACACGGCACACAGACCATGTGACTTTATTTGGTCACTGGGTGCCAATCAACGAACACAGTCACGCGTCTCTGGCTCAGACACCAACCCACACGTCACCAGCACCAACACCACGCGCTGAGGACACCACCACCACCACTACCACCACGACAACGATGAGGACGAGGATGAGGACGACGAGATCACAAGGACGACAAGGACGATGACAACGGGGACAAGGACAATAACGGATAGTGAATAGCATGGGTTACCCACGGGTTTTGTACAGGTTTTTGTTAATAAGGGTATAGATCTTGATTTTGTGATCGAAACGCACTAATTTTATGTCAATGGATAAGAACTGAGTGAGATATGGCCAATAACAAGATATAGCATCCTATCCCAACAACTGATCAGAGTAGTATAGGATCAGTTGTTGGGATAGGATGCTATATCTTGTTATTGGCCATATCTCACTCAGTTCTTATCTGTTTGACATAAAATTAGTGCGTTTCGATCACAAAATCAAGAGCTATACCCTTATTAACAAAAACCCGTACAAAACCCATGGGTAACCCGTGCTATTCACTAATAACGGATGCAGCGGGATGGTGGTGCGCCCACCCCTGCTGCTAAGATGAGTGTTTTTTTACTTGCTCCATGTTTGTTGAGCACTCACACACCCCTCAGCTCCATGACCCGACACAGCAGCCTCATGGCAACCCCAGGAGCAGCAGCAGCAGCAGCAGCAGCAACAGCGGCAACAGCAGCAGCAGCAGCAGCAGTGGCAACAGCAGCAGTGGCAGCAACAGCAGCGGCGGTGGCAACAGCAGCAGCAGCGGCAACAGCAGCAGTAGCACCACAGCAACAGGCAGCGGCAACGTCAGACGCCGACAATGACAACAACAACAACAACAACAGCGAAGACAACGACAACGATGGGGACGACAACGACAATGACGACAACAATGGGGATGAGGACGAGGACGAGGACAACAAGGACAACGATGGCCACCACCCTCCCTCTCCCCTCCTCCTGCTCCCTCCCTCTCCCACTCTCCCCACCATCCCTCCTCCCTTTCCCACTCTCCCCTCCCCCTTTCCCCCTCTCCCCCTCCCCCCACCTTTAATACTTAGTTATTTTTATTATATATTAGTTATTTTTATTATATATTAATTAATAAATACATTTCATGCTAAACTGGTAACCTGTGGATAACTTGTATCTACTGCGGGTTACCGGCTGATGCCTAATTGGTTCACAGTTCAAACCGTGTTCAAACGCAGTTTGAACCCCATGTCAGTACCAGAACCACAAACCGAACCCACGGTTCAGTTCAGCCAAGGTGCTGAATGTTACAATTTTTACCCTTTTGCCCCTGTCTTTTGCTTTGACAGCATGTGATACCCATTGACCTCTACATTCCCACGAAGATGTGCCAAGTCCCACACTCTGATTGGACGATACCTTGTTACCAAACTCTCGGGTTGACCCCATGTTCTCATTGGATGACTTGACGGTGCATAACCATTCATGCACAACCAGGAGCTGAAGGAACCTAAAGACAATACAATCCAAACTTGACCATTCCATTCTTGTCACAACCCATGACCAGTGTGCATACCCGGAGACAAGAATACTCCATGACCCAACTACCGATCATACCCAGCAATCGGAATACTCTGGTTCTCCACCGACCGATCGTATGTCCACACCCATATGCTTATGACATTGTCATTGTTCTTTTGCAATTCACCTACACGGTTCCTTGTGCCTGTCACAGATGAATGAATAGCCTTGTGCCTGATGACCGATCGACTTTCCTATTTTGAAGAAGACCGACACGTCATCCTGATCCTCATGGTTACCTTTGACGCCCAGCTCATCGCCACGATTGTGATATGTTCTATTGGCATCTCCACCCTTGTGGGCATCTACATCTATGCAACCTATATTCGGATAATGCAACCTCCCCACAATGACTCAGATATCGGATCCGTCATAGTTGCCGACAACTGATGACTCCTTTGACCTATCTTGGCCGAACATCTTGTTCTTCTTCACATGTCACCTCCACATTCATTTGCCTTTCTTCTCATCAGCTGACCACCGGTGCTCAACTAACAACCCGAGCTCGCATATATGACAAGTCCCCTTGATGCTCCACAAAGACTTGCATTCCGACATGTTTCATCACCTTCATGTACCAGTCCATAGTGAAATGCAGGGGTTTACCCCCCATGTATAATGCATTTGATTTGGTATTTTTATTACATGATGAATTCTTGGAAAAGTGCTGATGTTTCCACATAATGAGGTGAATATAATACATACCTACAAGTTTGATTATCTAGGTACAAAAATCCTCCATGTGATCATATGTAATTCTGCTTTTAAAGCCCAGGGGTACAAAATACCCCTGAAAACCCGGACTATTTGAGGTTTGAGGGGTATTTTGTACCCCTGGGCTTTAAAAGCAGAATTAGATATGATTACATTGAGAATTTTTGTACCCCTGGATAATCAAACTTGTATGTATGTATTATATTCACCTCATTATGTGAAAAAACCAGCACTTTTCCAAGAATTCATCATGTAATAAAAATACCAAATCAAATGCATTATACATGGGGGGTAAACCCCTGCATTTCACTACCAGTCCACTGGTTGGGAATATCCATACCTAGTCGACATCCCAGTCATCCAGTACCCTACAGCCAAGAAGGGTTATATGAAGCACCCTTGTTTATCGTACTGCAGGAACTACAGTTGCTGGTGTATGATTACCAGTGTTCATTGCATTTCCCCCATCATGGTTCTTCCCATTCAGTGATTTGCCTTTTCCCCTGCCTCCAATGATGAAGCATCACATTCACCTTTCCATCCCGATCCCGCATACACATACACATAGTCGTATGCTGCTATTGGCCAAGCATCCACTGCCAATGCAAACCATCAGGAAGACGAACCAATCTCATCATTCCCAAATTAGGAACTCAGCCACATGACATCCACATGACCACCTCATGTTCACCATGTGCTCACTGACACATCCACTCATGGATTGTTTCACCTCCTTACCATGAGGCAAACATGAGGCGCAGGGTCTGGACCCTTGATTGCTCCGAACCATTTCCTTGCAATCACTACTTGAAACACTGATGGACATGCTGTACCTGCAGGACAGCCTTATTGTTCTTGCATCTCTCTCGGTTTGTACATACAGACCTGGTAGTCTGTCTTTCATGGCACTTCCCTAATTCTTTTGTATTTAAACCTTCATCTTCGAACTGTTCCTCTTTTTCCCTTCCCTTTCCTCACATTTAGTCTGGTTTTCTCTCCCTGGTTCGCTTTCCTAGACTCTCTCCCTCCCCCAGACTGCTACTTGCTGTATAGTAGTGGTAGACCATGAATACATCTTTCATCTTGTGTTTCCTCTGGTCTGATCTCGACTTGTTTTAGTTGGTTGTTGCTGGAGCCCGCTGATCCAGCGATCCATAACACTGAACTGGAACCGAACTTCCGGTTCGGTTCATGGTTCAAACCGGGTTCGGATCGGTTCTGAACCAAACTTCGGCAACACTAGG
Source organism: Hygrocybe coccinea (assembly GCA_963555575.2). Taxonomy (NCBI): domain Eukaryota; kingdom Fungi; phylum Basidiomycota; class Agaricomycetes; order Agaricales; family Hygrophoraceae; genus Hygrocybe; species Hygrocybe coccinea. The sequence goes on from OY742000.1 coordinate 1,466,498, forward strand.
CAATCGCCACAGTGGCACAGCATATGTGGTTGGCAATACCTGGCACAACTCCAGAACATATGGAGGAGCCAATTGGAATTTTCTGCAGGTAACACTATTTTTACATTAATTTTTTACTGAGTTACACTTCTCGCTAAGTACCAATTGTATTCTCTATGTGCTGAGTACCAAAATTTGACAAATATTTCAGACTCAGAGTGCCAAATATTCATACTCCAAAAGTTCAATATATCAATATTTTGTCACTAAAACATTGGGTGGCCATCCTACTGATATTGCTGAGGTTTATCCAAGGCCAACATTTGGAAGGGTGAGCCAAGAGGTCAGGAGGAGACTTCAATACATGGAGACAAGGGACCATGTGGAGAGAAATGGGATGTAAAGTCCCTGTTACTGGCCCTTGGCTTGTAGTTACAAATAGTGTTGATCTGGCCTGGCTTGGCCTGAAAGCTGCAGCTTTGGCCTGGCTTCCAGCAGCCTTGGCTTTCTCAATTGTCAGGCCAGGCCAAAGCCGTCACTCACGGTCTGGCCCTGGCTTGGCTTTGGCTAAGCCAGGGCTTTTGTAAGGTACAATTATGATTTATGAATGATTTTAATCAGAATTTACAGCAGCAGGATCATCATCCTCATCCTCAATAAGTATATCATCCCAACCCCCATCATTGGTCTCAAATTCCTCTGACTCTTTTTCACCAAAACCCTCACCACCATCATCATTCTCACCACCATCATCCATGTCAGCTTCAAGAATTGATGATGGAGCTGCTTCCCAAAAGAGTAAGTCATGCCGGACAGCACATTTAATGCACTGCAAGGCCTCGACAATGTCTCCCTTGAGACGGTTTTGATGCTTGCTGATGGTAATGCCGCCTTGCAAAAAGGCACGCTCACTCGAAACCGAAGATGACATTATGGAGAGGTAGTCCTGTGCTAATGAGGGCCAGACTGGGTGATAACGCTGAGCATTCAGCTGCAAATTGGATTATGGATATTACATGTTGCCGTTTGGCTGTGAATATAAGGGATCATATTCAGTAATTGTTTTCGAAATAAAAATGCAATATACATGGTCAAGGTTGCTCGTCGTGTTCAGCCCTGTCCTCATCATCAGTCGTCGCATCAAGAACACGCTTCGGCTGTGGGTGTGAAGGTGTGGGCCGTGAACGAGAGGCCACCGCAAGACCTCGGACCTCTTGCGCCTTGTGTTCATGAAGATCTTGCACGGCCTTACGTTGGAACGAAAGTTGTGGTTGTTCCATGTTGTTGGTGTCTTTCAACTTTGAAGTGAGTTCCACATGCCATAATGGTCGTATGCGGCTGGGTCACCAGATTCAGCAAGATATTACCAACTCACTTGGGATGCCTGAAAATGAGATCACCCAACTGACTTGGGGATAGCTGAATCAGGCTGAGATATATCCTGAGCCATCTAAGATGGTCTAGGCTGATGTTCTCAGGATATATCCTGGCCCACTATGATGGTCTAGGCTGGTGCTATCAGAATATATCCTGGGCCAACTGGGATGGTCCAGGCTGATATTGTCAGGGTATATCCAGGGCCATCTAGGATGGTCTAGGCTGATATTCTCAGGATATATCTGGGGCCATCTAGGATGGTCTAGGCTGATATTCTCAGGATATATCCTGGGCCAACTGGAATGGTCCAGGCTGATATTGTCAGGATATATCCTGGGCCAACTAGGATGGTCTAGGCTGATGTTCTCAGGATATATCCTGGCCCAACTAACATGGTCTAGGCTGATATGTGCTCAGGATATATTCTGGGCCAACTGAGATGGTCCAGGCTAATGGTCTCAAGGTATCCTGGCAATTACAATTCTGACTGGTTTTACATTCCAACATGAAGTTAGTCAGATTAATTTTATACATCTTGTTCATACCCCCACTACAGATCATCTCCCAAAATTGATTCAAATAGCTCATGTGCTCTTGACTCTAACCTTGACCAGGTCTGAGCCTGCTTCCAAGCATAGCTTTTTAATCCTTGGTTGTGCAGTGACTCATTCCCATCCATTCCTTGTTCCATCGCCCAATTTTCCCACTTCTCCTTGTGGAATTTAAAGTAATTGATTGTCCATTTCATTTCATGTTGAAGCTGAATAACCTGTTCATTCCACCGATGAAATCTTGCACTGCTTCATAACCAATTGACCCTGTAAACTATAAATACTATTATTATGAACTGGATTGAACAACCAGAGATGTGCTCACAGTCTTTCATGTATTCACTTGATTCATCACCATCCTGATTTCCAATTCTCCAGAACCATGGTAACTTGTAAGATTTTTGCCCAATTCTGTTTGCCTCAGTAATATCTGCAGGCATTTGAAGATCACTTTTAGTAATAGAATGATAATTGGAATCAGTGTAGCCCAGTCGCTGCCGTGCTTCACGAGCATGATTGTAGTTGGCAACAATTGTTGTGATCTTTCCACCCAGTGTGTGAATTTGGCTCCAGACCCTTGTGCATTGTTTAGTGCTTTTTGAATTCCGAATCTACATGTAAAATAATGAAGTTTAATGCCTCAACATTATGAAAATGATTCAGACCTTTTTGCACATAATGAGAGATTTTCCACCCAATGCCACCTTCAACTGCTCCAATGCATCATTCATTTGCCCAATTCGTAACTGAGCCTCCTGCTTGCTCAAGTCATTCAGTCCTGGCCAATGTCGACACTCTGCAGTAAGATTTGAGGGAAGAAGAAGTATAACTTTTTCAGCTCTATGGTTGACTTCTTCCTCATCATCTGAAAAATCCTCTTCTTCATCCCCACCCTCAGATATACCAATTCTCATGAGATCTGCACTCTCTATATTATTCATGATAGTGAGAGCTGATAGCTTCTTTTCAAAGCTGACAATATGAGCTTGGAGTTTCTGTCATTTCTTGAGAAGGTTCTTTTTGTCAGCCAATGATGGTCTGTGCAGTGTACGTATGTGCTGGCGAAGAGCCATTCTATATTAGAAAGAGTGAGAAATAACTCAACCTTCAGTAAATCAATAAATACATACTGTTCCTCCTCCACATTCAATCCTATTGACAAAATATTAGAATATCCCATCTTATCACCAGACTTGTTTTCCATTTCAGCCAGTTCCAACTGCACATCTGCGAGACTGCAAGCTAGATTGACATATTAATATACTGAATGGCAAAAACATAAACTGAAGCTTACCATAGGTTTCAGTAACATCATATACTTTTAACATGTCACCACGTTCATTCATGGCCAGTTCTTCCAACTCTGTCCATTCTGCAATCCACTCATCACTAAGTCTGTCTGTCAACTCATCCAAGGCAATCTTCATCTCCTCTCTTTCAAGTACAGCTTTGTTCCATTTTTTAGCAATAGATTGAGCTGCAAATATTTGAGAAACATTGATTGAAACATATTGATATCATACCTGATTTGATAAGTTTCTTCCAATTGGAATCATTCATATAATTATTCAGAACCTCCTGACGATGAGCCTGAGACATGGTACTTGTTGAACTTGCCACTTTGTTCAAATTTGCCCAAAGTGTTTCCAGAATCTCTCCATCAATCTGTCCAGCTCCTTGAATGAAGTTGAGAGAATACAGAGGAAAACATTCTTGAATATGAGCACCAAGATGAAATTTTCCTATCCCATATAGAATTTCGAGATCTTCTCTTAGATCTAAAGTGCTGCTTTGAGAAACCCGCCAAAGAAAGTTTCTTGACCATGAACATATGATATCATAAATTCCAATGGCCTTTGGTGTGAGTGAGTTTCGAGCCAATGCCTGGCAGAATGCATAGTCCATGTTGACTTGTCTAGACTCTCAAAGTAAATATAGGTCATGTCTGAAAAAGCAAGACATACCTTTCACCCTTTTGAAAGTCTACAACACTATGTGGATAAAAGCATCCATGATTGGCACAAGCACAAGCTCCTGCTCCAGTGGCACGAAGATGGTCCTTATGATGCACATTTGCCTGATTGATTGCTCTGTGATTTTGACATTTGTGTTTCTTGAAGAATTGTAAGAACTAGCCAATACATAAAAATATATACACAGGACAAACCTGGATTTCTTCTACAGAAATAGCAAGGTGCCTCTGATATGCAGATTCACTTGTCATGAACTGATGCCCAATCACTCAACCAAACATCCTTTTCAGGACATTTAGGAATAACATGATCTAGCTTGAAGTTGCCATCGGCAACAATTTTTGGATAGTATACCCATCTATTCCACATGACAACAGTGTGAACACTTCACAAGAACAGATGAAAAACTTACGGTGTCTTTGAGTATGTTATTTCATCCTCTGACACATTGATGCCAGGTTGAGGACAACTTGGACAAAAAACTGCAAGACCACCATCTTTGCAGTCAATACTGGGGTCATGTGCCAAGCCAACACGTTTCAGATCAAGCAGGTTTCTCCATTGCCTTGATACAAGCATTAATTCACGATAACGATCCTATGAAAAGATTTTATTAATGTCTGAAACTTGACTTTGAAAAGATCAAAATTACTGGTATCAAATGTGGAAAATTATTGTCTGTCAACCTCCTAAGCTTTGAGTAAAAGTTGAAAGCAGAAGTCTTGCACTCCATGGCATCAATGCAAAATTGATCAAGAACCAGAAAGGTAAATGCAGTTGTGGGACGAGATGATGTTGCTGGAAAGAGTCGCATGTTCAAAAGCTGTATGTCGTGAGGAGCTGCAGTTGAGCATTGGCACCAATGAACATTGCGTCGATAAATTCCAGAGGTATCCACAAAAACCATAGATGTTCTCCTAGTTGGAGAAACATTATCCACATCTTCTTCCGCCATTACATAGTTGGCTTCATGAGGCTGGACATCCTCATCTTCTACATCCTCCCAAGATTGTGACATTTTGTGTTGGGGACACAGATTTCCATCATGTCCAAGATTTATAATCAGTCCCAACTCTCCCAGATCAGCACGACAAAAAATTGGCCTGTCCAATATTGGATTTTATGAAAAGGATTGTGTTGGTGTACCCGAAGACAACAATCTTTGCAAAGCAGTCGTTGACCAAGCCAACAATCAAGACATCTGTACAGTCCTGAATGCTGCTGACAGTTGATGCATGAGCTGTGTACTGGTGGAGCTTCTAACTCCACCAGTTTTGCCAAGTAGGTTTGTCGATGTTTGTTCTTCCATTCTTGAAGATAATCATTCTGACTCTGTTTTTTCAATTTAATAGACATCAAATTGAAAATGTAACTGAAATTTAATATACCTTTCCTTTTGAAGTTTGTGAAGCTTGAGGTTCTTCTGGCTGTTCTATTGGTATATATATCTGCTCTGTAATAATTGGCTGTGATTCTTCTCTTGTATGATGCAGAGAGGAGAATCTGGGTTTCTTTTTGGCCAATATCTTGACTTCACCTCTAGAAGTGGTCTTTTTGACATATACTGTCTCAACCACTGTTCCTTTGTGTCTTTTGAACTGGTTTTTTGGCATGGAAAAAAAGTAGTGATGGTGATGGTAGTTGGTTAAGATTGAAACAAATAAACAAACAAACAAAGAGAAAATTTTTCATAATCAGATTTCTCATGATCACATGACCATACTTCTATCAATTAAGTATCAAAACTTTTCAAACAAAATTCTCTACTATAAACTAAAAGTAGAGTCTTTTAAAGTTACACTAGAAACCAAATGCAGTAAAAATTGAAACTCTAGCAAACTTGAATAATCTATTCTTTCTCTTGTTCACCAGAATTCCCAGCAGCTTTCCTCTTTTCCAGTCTCTTGTAATGTTCCTTGCAACCCACAGCTTTAAGACGACTCTCCATCTCTTCAATATGGCTACCTCGTGAGCAGGCCTCGGTTTTGTTGGGGAAGAAATCAAGGTAAGGTCCCCAATACAGCCCAATACCCCAGCCATCTTCACCCTTCAGGATTGCCTTGGTGTAGTAATCGTCCAACCCTGCACAAAGTTCATAAATGTTGGAGCAGAACTTGCATGTAACCATGAGAGCAAATTGATCATTGGGATGTGGCTTCCATTGAGAAGATGCAATACGACCACAGGAGACACACTGAGGAGGAATTGGAATACTGAGGGGACGTGATCATGAGCTGGAACAAAGAAAAAGACGCCACCCTTTCTCTTGATTCATAACTCCACATCAGTGTTGCGGCCTAGGTTTTGTTCTTCAACCAGCAGGTTACCAATAACAAACTCCACATCAAAACCCTCAATGAACACCTTGAGAGATAACTTTTGCAGGAATGGGGCAGCAATGTGGGGATAGAAGTCAAGTTGTGTGAACCCAACAATCCAGTCAAATATATTGCTATACAACAATATAGTTGAGTTTCAAGTAATTATTGATTTACCGGAAAACCCACCACTCAGCAAGTGTCTTGAGCATAGCATGAGAGCTATCATGTGCAAAAATGTGGGCACATGTCAGAAGATAAAGGTGGGTTGTAGCTTGGGAAAATAGCCGCTCCAATCCAGGGGAAAACAGAACAGACAATAACTATTATAAGACAACTTGTTAGCATTCATCATAATTAATATGGAAAACATACATCTGGAATTGTCAGTGATGCTCCACGTTCCACTTGGCAGTGTAGCAGTCCAGTGTCAGGGTCAGAGTGAGTGTGGAGAAACACAATAATACGTTTGAAATCATGCCTTGATTCATATCAGTATCCGAAAAACTAACAGGATTAATTTAAACCTTACTTGAGCAAGGCCAGTAATACTTTCTGAACTTTTCTTTCTTGAGTTCCAATAGAGGCAGAACTGGATGGATCAAAGGAAAAATCAATATCATAATACTTGAGAAGCTGATCTTTCTGCTCTGGAAAATAAGCATAGAGGTGATGATACACCATAAATGCTGGATCTCCTCCTTCTGGAATATCGGCCAAGCGGAAGTTGAGTATAGCAATTGAAGAAGTATCCACAGAGCGCCATGCTCCTCGAATAACAAGATTCCCCAACTCTGCTGGGGTTCCATCCCAAATCTTGTTTGCCACAACAATTCCCTCAAAAGAAGTCAATTGAAGGACAAATGCTCAATATTTCCCTACTTACTGTATATGGTGTGGGTATTTTGTTCTTCATTTGCCGGTCATACTTTGAATGGCATTTGGGGCAAATAAAAAAGGTATCCTCCTTCAAAATAAATCCAGGGCTTGCAAAAAGTGTGATACATTTGTCCATGCAAAGCACCCTGGGGCAATAGGCACAGCAAAAGACTTCACCACCATTGCCACAGGAGCAACACCACTGGGAAAAGACAATTAATACAGGGATGAAATTGAAATTATAACCTACAATGTTGGGTGGCTCCTTATCCTCCCTAAGTTGCATTGGGAATTCAGCCACTGGCAGAATTGTAATTTGGGGAAGTGCTTGGTCATCGTTGTCCGAAATGGAACTCAAGTCTGACATTTCAATGTCTAGGTCCTTCGTGAGCTGAAACTGAGGTGCCGGTGCACCTGCTTTTTTGCTGGCAGTAGTAGCTGTGGTGATAGGCATTGTAATAGACAGAGTTGGTAATGAGAAACAGTGAATGTACAGTGAATGTACAGTAAATGTTGAGTTTTAAGAGAAGAGAATTTTCGCAACATTTGCACAATGGCAGCTATTTACACAACTCCGACTTCACTTGCCACTTGTGTTGAATAATTTCACTAACATTCAACCCTCCCCCTCCTCCATGGTTTTCTGGTATCCCCGACTGGAGTAAACAAACCTCCCGCGTTGCGTTCGCATTCTCAATGCGAGAATGGGGGTCCCCAGTTCCTCACCCTGGCGCCCAGTAAGTATCCAACCCCACCCACCCCCGCCGAGTTTTTCCAACCCCCTCACCCACGGTTTTCGAGGATCCTTGAGTGGAGTAGACCCCCCGTGTTGCGTTCACGTGGAGAACGAGAGAACGGGGGCCCCCAGTTCCTCACCCTGGCACACAGTATCCAACCCCACCCCACCCCGTCGAGTTTTTCAACTTCCAACCCCCTCACCCATGATTTTTGAGGATCCCCAAGTGGAGTAGACCCCCACGTCACATTCACGTTGAGCACGAGACAACGGGGGGCCCCAATTTGTTGACTAGGCACCCGGTACCCAACCCCACCTTCCCACATTTTCGGCATCCAACCCCCCACCTCCCCCATGGTTTTTGACGATCCCTGACTGGAGTAAACCCCCCACGTCGCATTCGCATTGAGAACGAGACAACAGGGGCCCCCAGTTCATCGCCCTGGCGCCCAGTACTAACCCAACCACCTCCACCAAGATTTTCAATATCCAGGCCCTTCACCCATGGTTTTCGAGGATCCCTGACTGGAATCAAGCCTCGCGTCACGTTCGCGTTGAAAACGGGGCAATGGGAGGCGCCAATCCGTCACACTGCCACCCTGTGCTCAACCCCACCCACATACAGCCCACCCACACCTTGCGAAGCACGCCGCCACATCAATTGATGTGTGTGCCGGCTTCTCAAGGTACGTAGGCTGTCGTAGAGGGTGTATGGGCCCAATCAATACCACCACTCAATGGAGATGGCTTGCTGACACCTCACGAAACACGCTGTGGTGTCAATTGAGATGCATGCTGGCTTCGCGAGGTGGACACGAGGGCCCCGTCCTCAAAAAACACTACACATGGTGAATTTATGACGTGCTTTGCATTAGAGTACAACTATACTATATCACTAGGTGTCGAAAAGGCCTCTCGAAGTCACCTACCCTGGACCCATGCCCAAGGAATAGTAGAGAGGCCATCCTCTCTACTGGTGACATGTCAGTTGAATGCTGATAACCACATGCCGCACCCAAACCAGGACTTCGGTGCCCTGGTGTCAAGCAGAGAAATGCGGCTCTCTCTGCTGGGGTGAGGGGAAGTGGGAGAAGAGCATTCAAGGCGAAACATGAAGGTTTCGGAGTTTTTAAATGAATTGAACAATCACATGATACTAAACATGTGATTTTTGACGTGGGAATTGGTCATGTCACTCAGTTGCAACTCAAAGTTGACTCCGATTTCTGAGTTACTCCTCGAACAATTTGCAAAGAATCTTCTGTTCCAGCTTTCAGAAGTTCATTCCAACTCCTCTCATCACTTCAAAAGTACATCCCAACTCCTCTTATCACTTCTTCTTCACTCTCATCCTCCAATCTCATACTGAACTGCAAATGGCTTGGGCTACTGAGGAAATTCAAGAAATTCTCAAGTCTCATTACAAAAAATATGTTTCCACCACAAAAAATGAAAATAAGAAAAAACTTCGAATTGGAATCATCAAAGAATTGCAGCAGCTTCAAAAGGAGAGGGAGAGAGCCAACAAAACACCACTTTCTTTGCCTAATGACAATGACATTCTTCACAAGGTTTCTGCTATTTTGATAGTGCCTCTCTTCATGCTGATGTATTAATCTTTAAAAGAAAATTGCCAATTGGTTTAAAAATGAGAGACAATCTCAACAAAATAAGAAGAAGGCCACAGGAGATTCTCAGGAATCAGATATTCATGTTGAGAAGGATAATGGTGTTGGAAAAGAAAATGATATGTGGGGAAAACAATGGACTCGGAGAACTGCTGCAGGGTATTTATTTAAAAAGGAGGTTGATGAAGAAAGGGAGAGATTGATGAATACTGGGGACTATACACATATGACTGCTTATCAACCTGCACTCACCAATGTCTGGAATGGATTATCAGAGGAAGATCAAGCACGTTGTGATGATGAAGCTAGGAAATGGAACACAGAAGCATGGCCACGTGAACAGCAGATTGAGTGTGTATTGTATTATAATAACTGTGAATATCTTTTGACTACTCTTGCAGGGAGGCCAGAACTAAACTCCACAAGACTGTGACTGGTTTTATGAATGATCTCCATCGCAAAATGGGAGTTCATGTTGTTATTCTCACCGCACATGTGAATGAAAACGAACAAGCTTCTGTGTCCAAGTAAGTTCTTAGTTGGCACTGACAAGTTAAATATATGTTAATTGGAAATAAGATTTGAGACTAATGATTCAACAGCTAAATTCTCCAGGCATTTTCCTAAATGGAAGGATAGTGACTTTTATGATGAGTGGTGTGAATTTGCCCAGTCATTTTGCAAAGGTATTTTATCAAAGTATTCCATGGAAGCAAACATTCAACTGACATTGTAGAGAAAGAAGAAAATACCAAGCTGTCACCCTGGGCTGTCACAAAGTTTGATGATGACAAATATCCATATTTGCCTGAAAAGCCAGTGGAAGCTGATCCTGTGGTTGTGCGGATGGTTATCCATAACTTTGTCAAATTGGTTTGGGGTCTGAAAATATTGTGAAATTCTTTTGATTAATAATCTTGTTTGCAGCCTTTTATACTGGAACTTCCACTGTACACTGGAAGGATATTGAAGAAGATCCTCACAAGTTTTTTAAGTCAAAATCTATTCCTCAGGACAGGGACATTCTTATCAAGGAGCCGTCATGCATGACCAACCGATGTGCTAATAGGCTTTATCATTATTGGTTCACATTGCAAGAGGCAGGAAAACGACCATTGCAAGTCAGACAGGAGTTGCGTGCTTTAGATAAGCGGAGGCCAACTGCTGTCAAGAAGAAGCCAAGAAAGCCATACTTGGAGGTAGAAGATGAGGAGGAGGAGGTTGAAGAGAACAATCCAGCTGCAGCTGCAGAACGATCACCAGCAGGAACAATTCAGAGTCACCAATCATTTCTCAAAGACTTATCCACCACAGAAAACTACCAACAAGCTTTGGAACTTATCAAATATGCTGTATGTCATGTCTTCATCTCACCACACTTGATTATATAAATCTTATTTGCATTATAGAATCAGATCACCTCCAGCCATGCCAATATTCCTGCATCTTGGGCAAGCTGGGAATTTTCAAGCAAATATCTTCCAGAGGAATTCTATGTGGAAAATGATCATCCAGACAGCCTCAAAAGCTTCATCACTTGGATTGAAACAAGACCGTGGATCAATGCCACCTCTCAAAACTTCACTGTAGTGAATCTGTTGAACAGATTCTTCTTGGACTTGGACTGGCACTAAGGGAATATAATGAAGTGCACTTTGGACAAGATGATGATATCCGCCAGGAATTCCCAGATTATGCTCACCACACCACAGCTGCTGGGTACAATTCTATTATTGGAGCTCTGAGAATTGTAACAGATGATATTGAAAGGTCAAGAATTTGAATTGACTCTTGTGTGTACAACTGACTGAGGCAACCTTTAGATTAAAAGCCTTGACATCTGTTCCAAAGATCCTGATCAAAACTACTGGTCTTTCAAGAGAATTACAGTGATTGGCATTGGAACTGGGTTTTGATGAGGATACCATTTCAAAACTGGGACATGATTGGCATCTTCTTTGTGAAGCCTGGGTAGCAGCAGAACTTGCCCTTGTTCGCTTGGGTGGCCCTCCATCACCTCCAGCATTGGAATTTAAACCTCCTCAATGTTTGGTCAATTGGAGCTTGGCTCGTTCAAAGAAGCAAAATGAGGAGTTTGATTTTGAGGGAATTGGAGAGCAGATGGAAAGATGGTGGCAGAGATGTACCTGTGATGGAATGTCTGCTAATATTGTGTTGGAGAAAGGATGGTGTAAGGGTGGATTGAGTGGAATTGTTCTACTTGTGTTGGGACTGAAGGAATGGGGAAATCAAATTCATGGGAAGGCAGAACATGAAAAATGGCTCAAAATTCTGCTGAAGGTGAAGTCAGTGTTTCAGGAGATTCCATCTGCTGACAAATTGTAAGTGATTATTGGTGGACATGGTCAAAAAAATACTAACTTGAAAAGTAGAAAACAGTCCAAACAGCACATGGATGCAGAAGAAGCAAATGAACAGGGGCCATCAAAAAAGAGACCCAGACGAGGCACACAAATGTAATTACTCTACAAATGACTGGCAAAAATAGCTGCTGGACAGTAGTTTGAATATGGTGAGAATTGTGGTATAAAACATGAAACCTATAAGCAAATTGAATGTTGAAATATATGATACTTTGTGTTGTCTCAAGATATGAAAATAAATGTGTGAATGAAGAGAATAATATTGAATTCACAGCATAGGAATTGGGAGGGTATATGAATATATCCTGATTGAATCAGCCTGGACCATGTCAGTTGGTCCAGGATATATCCTAACAATATCAGCCTAGACCATTCCAGTTAGCCCAGCATATCTCCTGAGAATATCAGCCTAAACTATCACAGCTGGGCCAGGATATATCCTGACAGCACCAGCCTAGACCATCCCAGTTGGCCCAGGATATAGCCTGAGAATATCAGCCTAGACCATCCTAGTTGGCCCAGGATATATCCTGACAATATCAGCCTGGACCATCACAGCTGGGCCAGGATATATCCTGAGAACATCAGCCTGGACCATCACAGCTGGGCCAGGATATATCCTGAGAATATCAGCCTAGACCATCCTAGTTGGCCCAGGATATATCCTGGGAACATCAGCCTGAACCATCTCAGTTGGCCCAGAATATATCCTGACAATATCAGCCTGGACCATCCCAGTTGGCCCAGGATATATCCTGAGAATATCAGCCTAGACCATCCTGGATGGCCCTGGATATATCCTGACAATATCAGCCTGGACCATCCCAGTTGGCCCAGGATATATTCTGATAGCACCAGCCTAGACCATCATAGCTGGGCCAGGATATATCCTGAGAGCATCAGCCTAGACCATCCTAGATGGCTCAGGATATATCTCAGCCTGGTTCAGCTATCCCCAAGTCAGTTGGGTGATCTCATTTTCAAGCATAACAAGTGAGTTGGTAATATCCTGCTGAATGCCCTGGCTGGGTAGACTTGATGACGAACCCCTGGATATTTGTCAGAACGAGGGACAGAAATTAATGAATACAGACTGGAGGATTGTGAGTTCAGCTTGAAGACATTGGAGTTTCACCTCCACAAGCTCCAATGGGAAATCCGCCGCCCAGTTGGTCTTGGAGAGGTATGAGCAAACGAGCCCCATACCAAGTTTTCCCTGGCAGACATGAAGCAGGCGACCCCCAGCAGTGCACAGTTCTTCCCCAAACATGGCATCAAATCACTTGTTGAAAGTTTCATGGGCTGTCTCGCCATGCTGCGTATTCATGACATGCCATATCTTATTGTCCTTCATTGCTATCAGGATGGATGCCAGGAGAGCGCTGACTGTCCTCAGTCAAACCTGGCTAGAGATCTTGTAAAGTCACAGGTTGAAGAAATCGCAAGGACAAATCGCAAAAATCGGACTGGAAGTGCTGGGTGGACTCCTGAACAAAATAGTCAATGAAATCGAGGGAACTGTCCGATAAAAGTTGCATGGTGAAGCTATGCATCTTGTATGCCAATCTAAAAGTCGCAAGTTCGAGATCGAAGGTGTAGGACCATAAATGTGAAGATGATGACCAAAATCAAAGGCATAAGAGTCGAGAATGGAGTTGCATAGTGGCATAGGGCATAGTGGAAGGCTGAGCATGTCAATGGAACAATATTTGAATCGATAAAATCGCAGGATGTCTAGGGCATGGAGGTGGTTCGCCTACATCTTGTTTCGCATAAATCGCAGAATTGCAATAGGAAATCGCAGAATCGCAGCTTGAAGTCGACATGTAGGGGCTGGTAATGATGCTGAAAATGAGTTCGGAGAGTATGGAAACAATAGATGACCACCATAATAATGTCTGGTGCAGATACGAGGTCGGAGATCGTGATAGTGATGGAGACGACTGAGGCGATGATGAGAGGGCTGGAGGCGACGAAGCAATGGACTGTGATGGCTTTGGAGGGGCTGAGACTAATCATGATAATGCTGCGACGTATTCTAGGGGTAAAACAAAAGCTGAGACCGATCCAAACAAATGCGCTATTGGTGGAGGTTCTCCAACCTCACATTTGGTCTCAAGGACTGGATGGCGGCGTCGGACGAGAGAGAGGGTGTCTCTGAGACCTGAAATGACTCTGGAAGCAATGCGAAGTGTCGGAGAGTGGTGCGAAGTTGGATACGAAGTCGAATGGTTGACTGGGGGCGAAGACTGATAAAATGCGACTTTGGTAATCGAGTGCGAAGGCTTTGGCGAGGAATGCGATGAAATCGAAGTGTGAGAGGTGGGAATCGCAGGGCTTGAGCATAAAATTGAAGGACTAAGTGACACAGTATGTGTAGAGACGATAGATGAAGTAGGCACTAATAGGTGCGACGCAGCGGGAGCAGACTTGGAATTCTTGGGTGTTCTAGGCGACAAAATCGATTTGGGACTGTGTAGTGATGGAGAAATCGCAGGGGAATGGTTCGCAGATGCAGCTGGGTCAATGGGCAAAGACATATTTGAAGGGGGTGCAATATCTGTAGACTGGGACAATGTGAGTGGCTGTAGAAGCAGTGGACGACTAGGCGATGTAGATGCGATCAATGGTGACTGTATATGTGATGGTATAGCACAGGATGGCGATGTGAAAGTCGGAGATGTCACAGATAGAGAAAATGTCGCAGATATCGGAAATGTCGCAGGTGGATTGCAAGGCAATGGATCCTCAGGATAAAATGTCGCAACTGTTGTCTCTGGCTTTGGCTGGTCATCTGAGGGCCCTAATGGTGTTGCATAATGTTCGCTGCATGCCACAGTATCGGAGATATCTTCTCTGAGGGTGCTGTGATGTCGTAACATGGCTATCTCTTGCTCTATCTCGAATATTCGTTGTGCGGTCGTCTGTGGGGCTGTCGAAGACTGTGCGAAGGTGCAAGGGGCTTGTAGAGGCTCTGACTGAGTGGCGAAGGTTGCGATAATAGGCTGTGGGTCAGGGCTCTTTATAGGATTGACTATTGTGTGCGTGAGATCCTCTACTAAGAACAGATGCGAAGTTGGACAATGAGGTGGACAATGTAGGAGGTGAGTCGGAGGTGCAATGCGAAGTCGGAGGAGCTGAGAATGTTGCAGATGTAGCCACAGTTCGATTTGCTTTTGCATAATGAAGTACAAAAGTCACAGCATCACGAATGTCGTCGAGGGCATAGGGATCATCTGGGAAGTGGTCAGGGAACTTGATCTGGAGACGTGACAGGATATCGATCCAAAGGGATGCTGAGAAGCCTCGAATGAATGCTCGACTCTGTTCTGATGTGGAGATATGGCCCTTTTGAACACTTCAGTCATCCCATGCCACCTTGCACCGAGCTTCAACAATTTCAAGAAAAGTTGTTGCTCGATGCTATGGTATTTGCGGTACCTCCCAGCTATGGTATCTACCAAATGGTAGCTCCCAATCATGGTAGCTACCATATTCAAATGTTGTGCTTCACGGTATCTACCCACTAATTCATGTCACACAGTGTCTGGGGGATCACATTCTCTGTTTTTCTGTTGCTGTTGCTTTCAATCATCTCATAGCATAACCTTTAAACAATATCCCTATACTAGTCAATTGGCAATTTTCCTGACATTCCACTAACAAGATGGTACTAGATATTAACTACTACAAACTATCAATCAAACTACTCCCTGCAGCATAGAACACTTGACATCTGATATTCACATCAATCATTCTCTATTATCCAGATTATCTGTAGAAAACAAATGCCAATTACTAATGCTTATAATTTCAACTTTTCATTCTAGATTCACTTCACATGAATAGTAACAAAATGATTATGAACATACGATGATTACAACGTTTGATCAAAGCAGTGCAGCTCAAATGTTGATGTTTGAACACTCATATCAATGGAATTCATCAACAGGCAAAAGTCTGTATAAAGTATTTAAATATACACAGTTGATAGTAATTTAGCAATATTATCGATCACTCCAGACTTGGCTTGAACTCACAAATTTATTAATTTGAGACTCATATTACAATCCAGAACAATGTTAGTCTTGCTCTGGACATTTACAGCTCATCTTGCAAAGTGAGCCATTTATATGAGCAAATACTTTTGTTACACCTCTAACATATTTACACATTGACATTAGATTTTGTAAAGTGCTCATTCAACCAATTTACATATTATGAGCAGTTGGTATAACTGTAGAACTAACTTGCTTGAATATAGACTTGATAACCTTCCAAGTTATTCTAGTAGCTATTGAATCCCCTGGTAGCTACTATGTCACAATGGTAGCTACCATGTCACACCAGTAGCTACCATGTCACAGCAGTAGCTACCATGTCACACCGGTAGCTACCATGTCACACCGGTAGCTACCATGTCACACCAGTAGCTACCAAGCAATGTCCAGTAGCTACCACATCATGTCCAGTAGCTGCCAAGTCACATCCGGTAGCTGCCAAGTCACATTTGGTAGCTACCAACTCACATCTGGTAGCTACCAACTCACATCCAGTAGCTACTATATTACAATCATAGTTATCAAGTTGTAGCTCAAATTTACCAATTCCACCACCATTCACCTTGTGACACACTATTGTCAATATTATCCAGTTCAAGCATTCATCATATTACCAACCCAAAAGCATAATTAGAAACATCAAATCTCAAATCATTTCAAAATCATATTTGTAAATTGGTCACAATTGTGTGATCTAGACAGATTCACTTGGATTATACATATCAGCCACCTATGACTCCCATCTAATCCCTCTAATTAGAGAGAGGCAACAGATCTCGGCCTCCCTCTAACTAGAGGTGTTTCGAGTTTTTTAGAGCCTTCTCCAATATAAAAATATGTCTACACAAAAAAACATGTCCACCAAGAAAACATATTCACCAAGAAAACATGTTCACACAACAAAACATGTCCATACAACAAAACATGTTCACTTATAATAAAACATGTCCACACAACAAGACATGTCCACAGAACAAAACATGTCTACACAACAAAACATGTCCACCAAGAACACATATCTATACAACAAAACATATTCACTTTCAACAAAATATATCCACACAAGAAAACATATCCATTCACAATAAAACATGTCTAATTTTACTCAAAACATGCTCAATGACACCAATACACATTTAGTCACACTTCAAACACATCTAGTCATGCTGAAAACACACCTAAAACACGTCCAGTCACGTTAAAACATGTCCAGTCATATCTCAAACACATTTAATTATGTTGAAACATGTCCAGTCACGCCTAAAACACATCCAATCATGTCCAATCAGGTTAAAACATGTCCAGTCATGTCCAGTCACGTTAAAACACGTCCAGTCATGCCTAAAACACGTCCAATCACATTAAAACACATCTAGTCACATTAAAAACACATCCAGTCATACTCAAAACACGTCTTCAAAAACACATCCAGTCATGCTCAAAACATATCCAGTTACACATCTAGTCATTGTCAAAACTTGTTAGGTTTCACCCCAACACATCCAGTTATCACTTGCATTTCAATTCATTCAATTATATTATAGTGGTATAAGGGTATGTGAGTATGGTTTCAGAACTAAGCTTCAGATCATAGTGAGTATAATGGCTTGACACATTTGTTATAAAATTTGAAGCAAAACATCGGACTAAACAGTTGCTAGTGTTTGAAGTGTTACTATAACCAAGCCTATTGCATTTCAAAAACACGCTTCGG
>OY742000.1:1484197-1604081 GCA_963555575.2 Hygrocybe coccinea
AGTCCGAAGCGTGTTTTTGAAATGCAATAGGCTTGGTTATAGTAACACTTCAAACACTAGCAACTGTTTAGTCCGATGTTTTGCTTCAAATTTTATAACAAATGTGTCAAGCCATTATACTCACTATGATCTGAAGCTTAGTTCTGAAACCATACTCACATACCCTTATACCACTATAATATAATTGAATGAATTGAAATGCAAGTGATAACTGGATGTGTTGGGGTGAAACCTAACAAGTTTTGACAATGACTAGATGTGTAACTGGATATGTTTTGAGCATGACTGGATGTGTTTTTGAAGACGTGTTTTGAGTATGACTGGATGTGTTTTTAATGTGACTAGATGTGTTTTAATGTGATTGGACGTGTTTTAGGCATGACTGGACGTGTTTTAACGTGACTGGACATGACTGGACATGTTTTAACCTGATTGGACATGATTGGATGTGTTTTAGGCGTGACTGGACATGTTTCAACATAATTAAATGTGTTTGAGATATGACTGGACATGTTTTAACGTGACTGGACGTGTTTTAGGTGTGTTTTCAGCATGACTAGATGTGTTTGAAGTGTGACTAAATGTGTATTGGTGTCATTGAGCATGTTTTGAGTAAAATTAGACATGTTTTATTGTGAATGGATATGTTTTCTTGTGTGGATATATTTTGTTGAAAGTGAATATGTTTTGTTGTATAGATATGTGTTCTTGGTGGACATGTTTTGTTGTGTAGACATGTTTTGTTCTGTGGACATGTCTTGTTGTGTGGACATGTTTTATTATAAGTGAACATGTTTTGTTGTATGGACATGTTTTGTTGTGTGAACATGTTTTCTTGGTGAATATGTTTTCTTGGTGGACATGTTTTTTTGTGTAGACATATTTTTATATTGGAGAAGGCTCTAAAAAACTCGAAACACCTCTAGTTAGAGGGAGGCCGAGATCTGTTGCCTCTCTCTAATTAGAGGGATTAGATGGGAGTCATAGGTGGCTGATATGTATAATCCAAGTGAATCTGTCTAGATCACACAATTGTGACCAATTTACAAATATGATTTTGAAATGATTTGAGATTTGATGTTTCTAATTATGCTTTTGGGTTGGTAATATGATGAATGCTTGAACTGGATAATATTGACAATAGTGTGTCACAAGGTGAATGGTGGTGGAATTGGTAAATTTGAGCTACAACTTGATAACTATGATTGTAATATAGTAGCTACTGGATGTGAGTTGGTAGCTACCAGATGTGAGTTGGTAGCTACCAAATGTGACTTGGCAGCTACCGGATGTGACTTGGCAGCTACTGGACATGATGTGGTAGCTACTGGACATTGCTTGGTAGCTACTGGTGTGACATGGTAGCTACCGGTGTGACATGGTAGCTACCGGTGTGACATGGTAGCTACTGCTGTGACATGGTAGCTACTGGTGTGACATGGTAGCTACCATTGTGACATAGTAGCTACCAGGGGATTCAATAGCTACTAGAATAACTTGGAAGGTTATCAAGTCTATATTCAAGCAAGTTAGTTCTACAGTTATACCAACTGCTCATAATATGTAAATTGGTTGAATGAGCACTTTACAAAATCTAATGTCAATGTGTAAATATGTTAGAGGTGTAACAAAAGTATTTGCTCATATAAATGGCTCACTTTGCAAGATGAGCTGTAAATGTCCAGAGCAAGACTAACATTGTTCTGGATTGTAATATGAGTCTCAAATTAATAAATTTGTGAGTTCAAGCCAAGTCTGGAGTGATCGATAATATTGCTAAATTACTATCAACTGTGTATATTTAAATACTTTATACAGACTTTTGCCTGTTGATGAATTCCATTGATATGAGTGTTCAAACATCAACATTTGAGCTGCACTGCTTTGATCAAACGTTGTAATCATCGTATGTTCATAATCATTTTGTTACTATTCATGTGAAGTGAATCTAGAATGAAAAGTTGAAATTATAAGCATTAGTAATTGGCATTTGTTTTCTACAGATAATCTGGATAATAGAGAATGATTGATGTGAATATCAGATGTCAAGTGTTCTATGCTGCAGGGAGTAGTTTGATTGATAGTTTGTAGTAGTTAATATCTAGTACCATCTTGTTAGTGGAATGTCAGGAAAATTGCCAATTGACTAGTATAGGGATATTGTTTAAAGGTTATGCTATGAGATGATTGAAAGCAACAGCAACAGAAAAACAGAGAATGTGATCCCCCAGACACTGTGTGACATGAATTAGTGGGTAGATACCGTGAAGCACAACATTTGAATATGGTAGCTACCATGATTGGGAGCTACCATTTGGTAGATACCATAGCTGGGAGGTACCGCAAATACCATAGCATCGAGCAACAACTTTTCTTGAAATTGTTGAAGCTCGGTGCAAGGTGGCATGGGATGACTGAAGTGCTTTTGAACAAGGAATGCAGAGATAGTCAGGAATGAGCGATAATATGATCCTAGGTCGAAAATGTCACAAATGTCGAGGTGAGACTGCTGGGAGACAAGATTCTCCATATCTGCAATAGACCATTGTCGCTCATCATCTGCTTCAGGATAATATCAGAAAATAACAGGGACAAAATTGGAATAGCTACATCCAGGATGTTCTTGAGCAATATATGTCCAGAGATCATGGGTATTGATATCAACGTAGTGTCAGGCATAGAATATCTTCTCCTGGTCCTCAGACACTTTGTAGATCGAAAACAAATGGTCTAGATCATCAAAATAACGTTGGAGATGTCGTGGTTGCTGTGGATCGAAGGCAGGTGCACTTGGTTCACGTCGGGTGGGCATATACAAGTTGTGCATGGTCGAATGGTGTCGGAGGGTTGTAGAGAGCTGTGGGATAAGAAATAGAATTGATGCGAACAATTGCTGAGGTCGGAGATGAGAGAGATGTCGATTCTGTAGTCAAAAATGTCGGAGATGTCAATAGTATGGTTGTAAAATCAAAAGAAATCGTCGGAATGGAAATCGCAGCAGTAGAAGGGAGGAAAACAACAAGGCAAGGAAGGCTAGGTAGGCAAAAATCCAAAATGAACTACTGCCTCGCAGTGGGCTCCAAAATGATGCACAGGTGGGGGTAGTAAGAAGGGAATCTAACTAGGAACTGCTAAGAAAGGTGCGAGGAAGTTTCGGAAAGCCTACTCTAGGATAGAAGAGGAAAGAGAAGAAATAGAAAGGTGTGAGACACTCAATATAAATGCTGCGATAAAAGTCGAAGTGGTACGATAAAAATAAGAGAGTTGCGATAAAAATCGAAGATGTGCGATAAAAATAAGAAAGTCGCAGTGAAATGGAAGGGTCGGACAGTGAGAGAAGGTAATATAAAGCGAAGGGACTGGGTCTAGGACTAAGGATAGGCTCTGAGACGAAGGGGGAAGGACGGTGTATGTGGATTGTCTGGGGGTTCTCTGTGTTGTGTGTCTAGTGGCTCATACATGGAGGTATATACTGTAAGCTGTAAGGACAAAGGAAGAGGGATGAAAGGAGTATACTATATGGGGATATAAGATAGAGGGGTGTATTATCATAAAGGAAGAGTATAGGGGACGATGCATAAGAAAGTAGAACAAAGAAAACAAAGGAAATACTTCGAAATGCGATAACTAAAGATCTCCGAAGTCGCAGACAATCGCAATAGTCGTGACTTGATTGCAAGGTCGAAGAGTGTCGGGTTGATGTGAATCGCATAGAATCGTGAGATATATCGAATCGGAGGCCAGGATCGTACGGTGCATATCAGTGCTTGAGAGAGTGGTGATTTCCTTGACAAGAAGCTGGATGCCTGTGGGAGTGGACATGTTGTTGTGAGTCAAAGGACTGGAAGATTCAAAATATATACCTGGACATTCGAGGGAGGAAATCGCAATAAAAGTTCAAGCGCTGATTAATTGTGAAATTAGAAGCCTGATTGAAGCTTTGAAGGTGCAATTAACTGGCAAGCATTCAGTGGACAGCTCAGTTAAGAGGGATGTCACGGATGAATATTGTACCTTGGATGGATGGCATTGGATGCTCAAATATCGAAAAGAACGTGTAAGGCGTGAGAACCAAATGTGCATTCAACAAAGCTAAAAGCTGTGGCCTGACAGCTTGGCTCCGGCTTTCCAAACCACAGGCCAAAAGCCATCCCAGGCCGTGACTTCAGCCCAGCTTGGCCCAGCCTATTTGGGCTCGGCTTGGCCAGGCTCACAGCCTGAGGCCAGGCCAGGCACATCACTAGTTACAAAATATATGTACACCCTACTAAAAAGCTGTCACCAGTTGTGCCAGTGTCACCAACATTTGCCAACCCCTCTCCAACAGAGTTTCACCATGCCAGCACTTGGTGCTTGGTTGTTGAGCACTGAAAATTGTGCATTACTGTATGTTGTGGTTACTGGTCAGACATTCAAAAACAACACAAAAGTTGGTTTGGCCATGCATTTCCAAATATGCTGTAAGACCGAGCCTGAATAAATTTAGGACTCGGAAATAGTGTATTTAACTGTACACGTATACTATACAGTTGGAGCCATAGTTTTGACTAGTCACATCTAAGTAAAAGTGTAAGAGGGGCATGGACAATCTGCCACTCGGGGGCCTCGTTTCAAATTTTACATAATATGCCTGCCGCTGACTGGTATGGTCCTCTTAGCGCTTACTAGTAGTGCTCAGTGCGTACCTTTTTGTAAAATATGATACTCATGTCCTCCGACCTATGGAATTCTCAAGAAACGTCTGGCATCGCAAGGCCGCCCACCAGCGCTGTGTTACACTACATCAGCGGCAGAGAACACTTATGCGATCTATCTTTTGCTAGTGCATCCGCCATCAACGGCGAGCTCGATGTCGCTTTCAACGCACGAGTCAGTGTGATGCTGATCATCTTTTTGGTATCGCTGTTCGGTATGCCATTATGAATGTTACTCTACGACTTGTAGGTGCTTGGTAACCCCGGCACATCACAGCGGTCTCTTTCCCTTCACTCTCCAAACGGATGCCATCTTTGCGGATTCCTCGAATAGCGTTTTTCGTCGGGAAACACTTTGGGACAGGTGAGTGCACAAAAGGTTGTTGCCGTCCTTTTAAGGGTGTTGTTCAGGATTTGGATTTCGGTTTCGATTCTTATTAAGAATTTTTCGGATGCTCTGCATTGTGATAAAAGCTTGCTACGCTTTCTCACTGCCGGAGATTCTTTTTCATTGCCCACAAATGGAGTGCTTACTCGCATCCTCATGCAAGGCATTATTTTATCTACGGCTTTTTGTCACCTGCTCCAGGATGCATTCAAAGCCCTACAAGATCCCATTGTCAAATCCCGGTGGCATGTTGAAAATCGGACTGGGTTAGTCATGTATGTCAACAATTGTTCTCATACGTCCCACGATTGTAGATGTCGCAGTTGAGCAGTTCCCTTTCAGATTGAGTTCATTACTCGTAATATTTCTGATAGAATGTATGTGACCATATTCTTTTCCCTGATGCATAATCAACTGCAACTTCATCCCATCAGACATATCGACGTCCTACGTCGACCACTTGCAGGCTCATCCTTCTGCTCCTCAATCCCGAGAAAGTTCGCCTGTTCCTTCACGATCACCTTCACGTCACCCACCACTCAGTCCCTCGCAGCCTCTACTGCCCCACCTACAGAACTCTTCGGGGTCCAAAACTCCTTCAAAACTACCTACCAATCCACCGAGCACAGCCAAAGGCATCAAGCCGAGCGAAAGCACGTCGCTTCTACACTCACTGCCACCCAAACTTTCGAGTCTGTCTAGACACCGCTCGAAGTCATTTTCGTACGGCACACATGCTGACAATGAAACAGACTGCGAGGACTTCTTTTCTGAAGGGCACCACCGGCATGAGCAGAGGAGCACACATCACTCACATCACTCGCGCAGCCTAAGGAAGTCTGATATGTTTGCGATTCCGGCTTTGCAAGGAAGCAGAGACGACACGAGGCTCCATCGGCACGGACATCAGTCAAGTAATCGTGGCTACGCCCATGAACATAGTCATGCGGAGATTGCTGTTGTGGATGTCAAGGTTGGCAAGAAGCGGCAGGTCATCGGAATCCTTGTACGTCGATTCTCCTGTAACGGACATTCCGTTGCAAAGCCCTTTATACGTAAACTAACCTGGTTTTAGGTCCTACAACTGGGAATTATGATTCACTCATTTGTGATTGGCTTGACTCTCGCAATTGTGTCAACAGAGTTTGGTGTGTTTGTTCAAGCGAGATCTACTGACGTTCCTCGCATATCTGATGAAGGTGCAAACAACCTCTGTAGCTTCACTCGTGACGGCCATTATTTTTCACCAACTGTTTGAGGGACTTTCGCTTGGAATCCGCATAGCATCTCTCCCAGTGTCAATGGAAAATGGACTCAAGCGTCACCAGTTTCTGGAACCAATTTTGTCGTTCCTCTTTGCCATTACCACCCCTGCTGGGATATTGGCTGGCCTATTGTTATTCTCGGACGGTGTAGATGGCGGTGAGTGCTCATCGTCAAGTTCTCCCTCAAAATGTGCCTGTTTTGCTGAATGCTTAATGGATGACTAGGCCGCATGAAACTCACACAGGGCCTGATGTCCGCTATCTCAGCTGGCATGCTGATATATTCTGCCTGCGTGGAGATGCTTGCCGGCGATTTCATAATGGACCCTCTCTTGTGGAGGGGCGGCGTATGGAAGCAAGGACTGGCGCTTGTAAGTTTGTTTGCAGGCGTGGGGGCGATGGCTTTGGTAGGGGCATGATGTGTGGGAAGACTCATTTGGTTTACGAGTCCTTGGAAGTCAAGTCCTGTTAAATAATTCAGACTTCCTTGTGGCATTGGTCCCTGTTTCCGTTGTGTGGGCGGAAGAGTGCATTTCGTTTCCAAACGCATGTTTTGAGCTCCCACCGATGTTGCATGGATCCCGGCTAAAGCTCAGCGTGTTCAGCACGGACTATGGGAATCGGACGACTGAAAGATGCCGGTGTCACCAATAAATCCAACAATGAACGCCATCCTCTTTCCTTTTGGCCCACGCGAGCGCCGAGCGCGAGAAAGGACCGGACAAAAATGGAAAAAAAAAAAGAAGCGCAAAAAAAAAAAAAAAGTCCGCCAGTGGTCGGGACCATGGCCGCTGCGTCGAGTACGTTGCGTGCCAACGAGATATCGATCTAATACGTGGTCCGTACGAAAAGAAAGATTCCTTTTTGCTTTCTCGTCCCAACAGTGAGCACCTTTGTGCGGGTTACCAAACGGGGTAAGCCAGGCTCCTTTCTTTCATTCACCTCTCGCGGTTGTTCACCCTTTGAAGAGCCATGATGCCGAACCGTCTCTTTGGTGATGTTGGCTCAAGCGTGGATGCGATGGCTCCGAAAGGCCTGCCGAAGTTATGTTCCTGGAAAGCTCATCATTGTTTTTTCTGGACAGTCGCTTTGACATTTGGCAACCTTAAAGGCCACTCAGCCAGGGGATATAATTCCGGTGACCTTTGAGATTCTCGTTCGATGGATTACGCTTCCCCCCTTCTCGGTAAGTGATGGTGTTCTCGTCTGTGTGGCCACTCTCTCAACTCCCCCTGCAGAAATGGACATGTTTGAGGATGACATGGACGTCGACAGCATTGAATCCCCCACTATCCCTACGCAATCTCTCCCCAGAGCAAGGACGGGTTCTGCCGCCCAATGCCTTTCACATGATGCCCTGCATTATATGTTCGCCATGTGCTATCGGACATCGCGCAACCAGCAGGTCTCGTCCGTTCTTTCCCATGTCTGTCGATCTTGGCGCTTTACGGCGTTGGCTTCGCCTTTCCTCTGGACGGAGATTTACATGCAGTGCAAGAGAAGACATCCTCATCACTTGTGGACCCAAACTCGCTTGAAACGGGCCAAGAATCTTCCCATCAGTCTTCATGTGAATGCGCTCCGACCCTTTGAAGAACCAGAATTGAAGCTTATAATCCTCCCTAACGCCTATCGTATCCGAAGGCTCATCATTATCGCTAGTAGTGATCTCCTTATTCCGCTGCTCTTGATGGACCTTATCGCCGACATGCCACGTCTGAGCCAGTTCACGTTTCACGTCAAGGGACAAAAGGACGGTTCACGGTTATGCCTCACCAGAGAACCGGGACCTTATGACATTGCTCTTAATGCACCTTTTCGCATTCCGCCAATTACCCGACATCTCCATATCGCTTGGTCTGATTGGGAGGTCACAAACCTCACGGCCTTCACTCTGGACTATTTCCCTGAAGCGATACGTCCAACTGTGAAGGATATCCATAAGATATTCTCTCTCAACCAGTCGTCTATCAAACATATCTCATTTCGAGGCTTTGCCCCCGAACTGCAATTTGACGAGAATCATGATGATAGTTGGCTCACTGTAATCAACTTTCCCGCGCTCACCGTGCTCAACATCGGTTACATGCAACCTATGGAGTATGCAGCCATTGTAATCACTATTTCCGCCCCTAACCTTGTCTCCCTCGCACTCCGAGACATTTATCGGCATCCGGAGATTGACACCCCCGCCAGTGCTTTGTTTCAGCGGCAACAACTCCAAGATGGGCATTCGAATGATGCATCTGCTCTCATTGCCCTACTGACAACGGCTCAGTCCATTACACACCTAATGTTAGTTGGGGTAGAGGCGGATGAACCACTCTGCGTGCAGTTTATGCAATCTATGACCAATCTCCAATCCGTCGTCTTGTACAACACCGAACCTGCGTTCTTTCAGACTATCTGGACCTCCCTCCCAATATCTCCCGCATCTCCATCAGCTTCATATCCCGGCAAATCGCTCTCTCACCTTGTCGCCACAGACAATTCCACCCCCATGGTTTTGGCCTATCTCACCCTGCGCACTGCTGCGAACCTGCCCCGAATGGAAAAGCTGACCCTGACTCGGGATTGTGTGTCGCCTGCACATTGGCGTTCAGATCTGCGACTGTCCGTGTTGAGTCGATTAGCTTTGAGCGCAAACGTCGTCACGGTGATACCCCCTCCGACAGGTTTTAGAGCTGTTCCGTGGCAGGAGCATGGACTTCTTCGAAACGGGACGCTCAATCAATCTACATGGAGCTGGTTAGGAACCCCGACGACCCAACTTTTCAATTCTTCCGAGACCTAAAGGTGAGAATGTAGTTGAACTTAGACTTGACGACATTTACGACTGCAATGTGCATCATGTACGCCTAGACCGTAGAATAGTGTGTAATGTTATATTATGTAGATACAAATTCAGTGTTGATTCTAAAATGAGTGTTGTTCTGATTCATTTCTTCTGGAGACCTACTGTTTGGTAAGAGTACGGATCTGTGGATGAGGGGGAAGTCACGTGAGGGCAAACTGTCCTTATCATTTTTTCCATCGTCCGATCGGTGCGATAAGTAGTAATATTGCCCTTGAACTCAAAAGACGGCCATATAGACATGAGATCTGTACCGACACCAAGTAAGTACGTCCGTTTTATTACTTGTAACTTTCGTGTCCGACATTGCTCTTTTCAAAGTCTGCTTGCCCACCGTTCCCTTTACAAATGCCATCCTATCATTGCAATTTAATATGCAATATCTTGTCATTCAGTGCGGTTTTCAAGTTCGTTGGTCAACTCGTGGCTGGCCCTAAAACTGAGGAGGATATACGAACCCATTTAGTTTGAGACTACATAGGCCGGGAGGTTCTACAGAACGGAAAAAAGGCTGTTGGGGATCAATCAGTATGAGAAGACATCGACTGGTGCTTCAAGTCTATGGATCATTTCAATGGATTATTTCGGTGTAAGTAAGACTTTGTTGCTGTAGTTGCTCTATTTCTGACCTCTTGAAAAATGACTTTAGAAACATATTCGGTCACGTGCTGGTGACGTCGTCGAAATGTTTTCAAGTTGTTTGGTTCCTACAGATTTGTGCTCGCGACCTCTGGGTATTGCCCGCCCGCTCGAAGATGCCTCTTAGCAAGTCCCGTTCGCCAAAACCCCCCTCGCACTTTCCGAGCTCGCCTTCGCCACGGCCATTTTTACCCCCTTCTCACTATGCTGCCGCCGCCGCAGGAAGGGCGTACTCAGTCTTCAATCCACTACAGGCTGGTGAAACCTCGAGTAATGAAGCATCCCAATCCCCAACCACTCCCAGTCAGCAATACTCTCCACCGATTCGACGGAACTCTTTCGTGCCTATCTCGTACCCCTCCAAGCCCATTGCTTCCGAGTCCTCGTCCGAATTCGATCCGCCCGTTTATTTCAGCTCAATTACGGTCAACAAAAAACCGAATCATTCGCCTGCTTCTGATTCGCGAGCGAAACGCCAAAGTAATCTTGGGGATTTACCTCTCCTCGAAGCTCATCTTCTTCCGTCTCTCAGGGATACCATAGATCGTATGACCAGAGATCCTTCGCGAGTTCCCGCATCACCACCCGCCACCCCAGCTTGTGAACGTCGCTCTCAGTCTAGAACAAATTTCCTTCCACCTTCCTCACCGCATGCTCCGGTTCGGTCTCTGTCAACTCCTCAAGCACAAACTGCTCCAGAATCACCTTCCACCGTCCAATATGAGGCAAACCCATTTGCTGCCATTTCAGTGCCTGTCGAAACGTCAACACCAAAGCAAAAACCAAAGCTTGCACTAAAATCGGCGTTGAAATCGCCAACGCCCAAATTGCAAATACAACGTACGGATACATCCTCTACTCTACGGTCGCCTTCCGCAGCTTTATCTTTGCGGTCAGTGAAGAGTATCATTGGTGCAGGAAGGAGGACGCCAACGCCTTCACAAGCTAACGCAGTCATCCTGGATGTATATTCTAGGCCCTTGGCTCACAGTGGAGCGGCAATAACCTCACCTGATAAGCCACTGTCAAAAGTATATTCCAACACTCATTCATTTGATGAAGTTTGTTAAATCTGAACTTAACAGAGCTCGAAGGACAGCGAAAAAGTATGTGCTACCCGTGTCGGCCGAGCACGTTCCTGCACCGACCCAGGCATACCACTCAAATCGCCTGCAACTCTTCCTCAACTGCCTGCAACGCCTCAGCCGCATTCTACAACGTCTAGTCTCGCACGTCAGAACGCAGTCAGCTCGGTCACCGATCACAATGATGATGCGAGTGAGTCAGAGCTTGAGTTTCGATACGAAATGGAGGCAAGAGAGAGGAGACGGCTGGTGGTGACGAATGCCAGTGTTGTGCCATCGTCCAGTGAGAGCGAAGGTGAAGCGATAGTCAGGAATTTTAGGACCAGGTTGCCTGTCTTGAATGACAGATGGGGGTTTAGGCATGCGAAGGCAAAGGGATGGAAGAATGCCGTAGGACTCGGTTTCGGTTTGGAGGATGTTGGAAGCAAAATGCCCCCAGGTTCCGATGACGATTCGAGTGTATACGAAGATCATGAGCCAGAACTGGACAAGACGACCGATTCAGCTGGTGGTTCCTACCCTTCATCCGAATCTCGGTCGTCCGATCTCGATGAAGCCCATCGTCAGAGGCGTGAGGCTTTGATGGGTTTAGTGAGTGGCCTCGAATTAGGGTTAGGGTCAACTTATGTGGATGTTGCAAGGAGTGAAGAAAGTGATTATTGTGGGCAGGAAGGATTGGCGATCAGTGATTCGGGTGATGTAGGTGGCGGAGGTAGCGAGGAAGTGTATCTTGTTCAACGGGATTGGAGCAAGAAGGGTTCTGTGATCACATCTGAAGATTGTGACCATGCAGATGGTTCCAAGAAAGAAGAGTATGGAGGCGAACGTAAGGGCATCGTGGAGGACTCGTCTTTGGTATCAACTCTGACTTCTGGAGTGTCGGCGGAAGACCGCCGTTGCAAACGAAGCATCTATTCGATCTCTTTGCCCAAAGGTCGTTCCGAGACACTCTCACCCCAGGTCCGCTATCCTGCTGATACGTTTTCGTGTCAAATGGGACAGCGACCAACTCACGAGTCAGCGGACAACAATAAAGGAAGAATGTCGAGATCCCCAATCATCCGGCAATCTGTAGGTGTCATGATGCCAACCCCACTGAAGCGGTATTCGGTCTACGGAACCCCAGATCCAAAATCAAGGGTCGAAAAGGCTTGTCTTGATGAAAACGTCGACGCAGGTGCTGAACGGACCTACATTCGTTGTGTCGATACCGTAGGCCAGGACGAGAGCTCCTACGCCGCAGCTGCACGTGAGAGGAAGGCTTTGGGGATACCGCCGTCCCAGTCTGATGGAGCTTTTGAGTGGGACGAGACAAGCATGCTACCGCATGCTGACAGCGTCCTGTCTTGTGTGGACAGTACGCTTTGGCTCGAGGACTGCGATGAATTAAGTGTCGGGGCGGAGGAGTTGTTTAGGAAACTCAGCGGGAAAAGCGATGGCGCAATCTCCGGACAGGTCAATAAGGAACGCAAGGTCGTTCTAGACGAAGGTGTTACTGCTCCGGTGTCAGTCTTGCGTGGTTCAATTTCCCAGAGCTCAAGTGCTTCGTCTGTGTACGAAAGTCCCCCAACTGATCTGCCTTGGCAAGATCAAGATAGAAGCGAATGCAATCGCGACCCGTCTTCAAAAGATGGGAGGTGGCAGTCCACTCTCTCGAAGGCTAACTACGACTCGCTCCAAGAAAAATACGGTGAACTTGAAATGCAGCGCCAAGAAGTCATATGGGAACTTTGGGAATCCGAAAATATTTTTGTTCACGGTATGAAAACTATGGTTGAACTCTTCATCCGGCCGCTACGTGTGCAAAGCACCCGAACTTGGATCTTAGGCGTTCCTCCGGATGTAGCCCGCCTCTTTGATTGGTTGGAAGACATCGTGAATCTTCATCAACAAATGCTGTCAGTGCTCCAAGCTTCGCTGGACGAACGATCGCCGATAGTCGAGTGCCTTTCGGTGTCCCTTCGAGGTTATGCTGCAAAACTTGAAGTGTATCAGCCATATGTGGCGAAATTGGAGGAGGCGAGTGGGACCATTGAACAACTGAGGCAAAAACCCGGAAGTGATTTTGGCGAGTTTGTGAAAATGCAGGAGAAGGTAGCTGTTCGTCATGGATGGAATTTGGAAGGTTTCTTGATGGAGCCTCTGAATAGACTCGCAAATTACCCTAAATTTTTTCGAGTGAGTGTTGTTCTGCTTTACAAGTGTTGCGTACTTATCGTTGTTTTGCCACTTTTCCTAGAAGTTGAGAGATTCGACACCCAAAAATCACCCCGATTTCTTACCGACCTTCTCCCTTCTTTATTCAATGAACATGGCAATCCGTGTGATTAACGAGGTGAAAGCTCGTGAAGACCAGTACAATCTTATCAAAGGCATTTTGGCGCAAATACAAGGATTGCCATCATCTATCCAGCTCGCCAGACGAGAGCGACGATTGCTTGCTCACGGTTTGCTTCAGCGAGTTGACGTTGATGGAGTGGCTTACCCCCGGAGTTCATCAATCTCACAATCCGACACCAACAGTCTCGGTGTTCGGGATACCTCGAGACGGAACAGCAAACTTGTTGAAGCCATTAATGAGTGGGATGTACGGCGTGGACGATCGGGGTCAGTTAAATCGACATCGTCTTCAGCGACTGGCGTATCCTTCAAGTCTTATGAGACTAAATCCTCAGCTTCTTCCGTTTTTCCAATCACGCCATCTTCCGACCATTTTTCTTCTCATTGCAGCATTGTTTTGCCATCCCCGAAATCCAATGTGGACTTGGGATATACAAGTTTAACTGCATCAAATATGTATCCTCATGTTATGAGTAAACGTATACTACCTACTTCCTATGCGGACGACGAACAAAAGACCGGATCAGTTCATGCATTTGTCTTTACAGATATCGTTCTTTTGACTAGTCCCACGACCTCTAGTCAAGCCGGGGATGATGGCCCGAAATGGTGCCTATTGGACGATATTGGGCTGGCAAGGGTTCTTGGGGTTGCCGAGATTCCGCGGACTTCAAGTGCGTTTCACCTTCGAATCTATTCGGCTCATTGATCTCAGTAAACTTTGTAGCATCAGGACCGTTAATCGCCCTGGATCTTCTTCCAATGGACGCCCACAGTCTGGATACCGATCTTCTCCCAGACCGATCCCCTGTCACGTCGGTTCTCTTTAGTATCCCGGGAGACAGGCGATCCGAGTCAGAAGCTTCTCATGATTCTCCAAGGAGTGGCAACAGCATTCGACAAAAATGGATATCGGCGTTAAAACAATGCTTCCAGTTCACTCTACGATCGCTATCGATTCCCTCACAATCTAGTGGGTTTCTGGTGCGTGGTCCCGGTCACGACATGGAGTTGGATACTCAACAATCAGTCTGGTCAATATTGGCTTCTGGGCTCCCCTTGCCAAAAAGCCCCTCTTTTCAGCAAACGGAGGAATCAGCAAAGGGACAATTTAACGATCCCCGGCAACTAGAAAGAGAGGAACGCGGATGGTGGTCTCTTCGTTTTCAACAAGTTTTGCGGGAGATTCAACGACAAGATATCCCGGACACGGATGATCGATGATTGCCCTGTTGGACCTTCGATACCCTTCCTATGCTTAACTGATTTCCTGGAAATATTGCAAGTTGTTCTGTAGTGGTGTAAGTACGATGTCGATGTGCCGCGTCTGCCATTACGTTTTTGGCAAATAACTTTTTTACTGGAAAGGGAAAAAAAACGCACGTAATTGCTTTCGGGCATAGGCTACTAGTACATACGGAAGTATGGAGAGAATACAAGCAGCCGTGCTCAACACCTCAAAGTACAGTACTAGAAGTAAATAAAGTGACTCGGACGTGTTAACTCTACTGCTGCTATCCGAGCCAGCAGAAGTGTACATTCTCACTGCGGCTCAAATGATACATAGATTACTTTCTACATTAGTCTATTTTTCTTTGCTTCGTCTTCTCTGTCCACGCTATCGGCCCTCCTTTTCTCTCCAAGTACCCATTTCGGTTCTGACAAAATTGCCCTGTATGTTTTCCGTGTCTCTGTGGGCGATTCGTTAGTTTGTTTGAAAGGACAGAACGACCAAACACGTACGGGCTCGTAAAACAAGAGACTTGGCTGTTTTTGTGGATGATTCATGCGCTATATTTTGAGCTACCCCGAGTAGGGTTATCCTGTCGTCAAAACGTAAATTAGAGCATCAACATAACATCTTTTAGTTTCACTCACAAGTTAATGACATCCCTTGGTCCCCTCACATCAGCTCCTCTGACGACTCCCCCACTCACAAGAATCCCTTTCCCCTTTGATACACGAGTGACCTCTCTTGCTGCAGCCCACCAATTTCGCTTCACCCCAGTAGCTCCACTGTCATCTCCAGCCCTGGGCTGTCCAGGATCACTCTCCCCACCAACCGCACCTGCGTAGTTTATCTCAAACACCGCCCCATGTTTTATCGCCGTGCGTACAAGGGTGTGTTTGAGGTGGAACGGCAGCCGAGGCTGCGTCAGCGGAACAGTGATGATGTGAGCTGTCTGTGGGGAAGGCATGCTGTGTGTGAGGCATGCAAGAGAAAACGTCCCGTGTGTTGTTGGCGTCAGCGCGATAAGGTCGTACGGCATGAAAACGGCAGCATTCGCGCTTGTCTGCCGGGCCAGGTGTATGAGAGAGAGAGATGAGAGGGGGCAGAACACGTTGTCATGAGGGAATGATGGACCCACCAGCCCAAAGCCCTTTTCACTCTCTTCATCGAGGATAATTGTCAGTCGCTTCAGGAAGATGATTCCAGGTCTTTTCCGTAGCTGCGCCAGCAGCCCGTCCAGCACGTTTACGTGCGACTTGCCATCGATCTTCTTGTAAACGATTTGGCTCAGCGCAATCACGGAATATCCTACTGTCCATGTTTTTTTTTTCCGTATTAGAATAGTGATGGTGACGGGAGAACGGAGCAAGCTACTGAACAATGGACCAATAAATCCAATCTTGCTTCAATCGCGCCGAGTTGACCAGGGTTGTACGTGGCTGGCGAAGGTTCTTGTGGTCGCTTTCCTTTGCCTTTCTTTGATGGATTCCCTGCTTGTGCAGAAGGACCAGGAGTCGGTACGGGAACGTTTAAGTCAAAGAACATTTCGAGGGTCTTTCAAACAAAATAATAAATAATAAATAAATGTCTGATACCCTCCATATATAGTAACTGCAGCAATGTGACCTGCATGCAATTGCGTTGCGGCAACACCAACACCGTCACAAATCTCTATTCTTTAGAATGGCGCCCATAGAAAATCCACCAGCGACCGCACCCATCAACTGCAAGCTACTCTTGATAGGCAATTCGTCAGTTGGAAAGAGCAGTTTACTCCTCCGATTCTCAGACGAACAATGGCTGCCGGAAGACGAGTCCAGCGCAACCATTGGCGTCGATTTCCGAGTGAGCACCCGTTTTATTTTTATTTCCTACTATTCCCTTTCGTTTTTCTTGGCCTTCGTGGTGTGGTATGTGTAGTCAGGGTACTGAGTGTTCTTGCCGTTTTGGTATGCTTAGGTGCACAAGATGACTATCAAGGGAAAGAAGGTCAAGCTCAGCATATGGGTACGTTTTGACGCTACCCTGTGTGTTTCTAGAGTACGGAGCTTAGATTTTTTTTGGGGGGGGGTGAAAGGACACAGCTGGCCAGGAACGGTTCCGGACCATCACCTCATCGTACTATAGAGGGGCGCAAGGGATCATATTAGGTCAGCATGATTCTTGACCGGAAATCCGAACCCTAACATCATGTATCGACTGATTGAATGCATGAACAGTGTATGATGTCTCGAGCCGAGAGTCATTCGATGCGCTGCCTCGGTGGTATTCGGAACTCGAGACCTACGTCTCGAGTTCCGTGGTCAAGATTCTGGTGGGGAACAAGATGGATAAAGTACGTGTGCCCCTTCTCGATAGCGTCTATGAAATTGACATTGACTACCCCCGCCCCCCCGGCAGGAATACTCTCGCCAAGTCCCCACGGCTGAGGGGCAACAGTTTGCCACGCGAATGAACTCGCTCTTTATCGAGGCCTCTGCAAAGACCGCCATAGGCGTGCATCAGGCATTCCAGACAGTCGTTGAGAAGATTCTCGATACCCCAGAGCTGTGGGCGCCGGTGACGCCCGACAAGGGGAAGCGGGGAGGCGGGGATGACGGAGAGATGCCGGGGACTATTGACCTGGGGAAGACGCAGGACGACGATAGCGGGGCGTGCTCGTGTTGATAATATATCTATGTCTGAGGGTGGGGGCGGGGTGCCATACAGATCCGGATTTCGCATACGAAGGACCAGATCCTTTTCTGGCCTCGCATACCAACTTCTATTTTACCCGTCCTTTCACTAATAATTTTGGTTTCGGTGATTGTACACGACTACTTTTACGTGTCTGGAGGTACATATTCGAGAATACGGTCATAATACTACCCTTTGGGTCACATGGGAAAAAAAAAACTGGTACTACTCCCGATACTCCGTGATCCAGCGTTCTTCGCAAGGCCGGAGCTTTCGCTTAAGTTCACGACATGTAACCTACAACCTGACACTCCCGCCACGCTGCTGGCACACACGTTGACTCATTGATAGATGAAGTTGTACCTAAGAGGCCAACGGAAATATTCAGCCCAATTCTGGCAGTTTCCATATGGGGGTAAAGCTAACCGCGATAGAAGATGCGGAATCGCCGAAAGTTGAGGACCATATCTATCGGCGAATGAGGTCACATTATCGAGATGAGATGAGATGAGATGAACAAAAAAAAAATACCGCGCAGCATTATCGTACAGCTCAAACAAGGGAATGGCAAGAAGCTTCATATTTTTCGGGACCGCAAGAACTTCTGCTCCGGAAGGAACATGCATAAGGAGTTGGGGAACCAAAACACTGAGGACGCACTTCGTTCGGGCATCTGTACGAGGAACAACTTTTTGCATTCTTTCGGTTTGGTGATGTGGGCCGGGATGAACGGGTACTATAGGCAATTGCACGTTGTGATGAAGAAATTGCATAATACATGATACGTACCATGAATGTCTCGAAATTGGGACGCCACCATTGGGCAAGGCAGTCGCCAATTTCCCATTCGTTGTCTACCCCGTGGGAAACGTTGAATTGGCGAGAGTCTGTCGGCGGGGCAAGCCGATCATCGAGTCGACGTTTGAGGCCGTCGATTTCATCTTCACCGGGTTTGAGGTAGTCTCCGGGGCTAAGAAAGAGGATGGGGAGACTTCTGTACAAGGTTGGAAGATACGTACAGCTTGAAGAAGGCGTTTGCGATTTGGAGCATGAGGATATGTGGATGGCCATGGTCGTGAACGACGAGGATGCCTTCCACGGTGCGGCGCATGCCAAAGTCCTCATAGTTGTTCTGTAACCGCTGAAGCCGCGCGGAAACGCTTGGATCTTCCTCCGGTTGGGCTTCTTTGGTGCTTGGGGAGGGAGCAATAAGTATGTACGTGTATGGAGAGAAAGTGGCAGGAGGGGACCGACCTGAACGTAAAGTTGGAAAGTGGGTACCTTTTTTGCGTATCAGATGATGCACGGGGAACAACGAAGCGATACCCACAGCGCAATCGTGTTTGACATGGTGGTAAATGGCTGACCGTGATTGGCTGTCTCCACCAGCCTAGATTTCCATCGCCTGAGACTTTTACTGTTCTCGGTCTATAACAGCCAATGTCTGCTCCACAACGACCTGTGTCCGCCCCAAGACTCGGACGTGTCCACTTCAATCTCATGTCCTCGCCTCTTCGCCAGAGCCCTCCCGACACCGACTCACCCAGTGCTGGCCTGGGTTTCAGGAGACGCGACGGCGACGATGTCGATCACTTTACCCCTGTACAAAGTGAATCCCCGTTGCGACGGGCAGGGTGAGTACATACTTTCCCTCATATCCCGCGTTTTTTGCGCCATTTTATGGCCGCTTTTCGATCCTCAGACTCTTGCAGCCCATTAGCCATGCATCCTCTTATTCGTCCAGGAATATGGTTGTGCCCCACTCTCAGGACACCATCCGTCTGAACACCGTGGAGCTCTCCAAGATGTTGATGTCGCCCCCCTTGAATGACGCCTTATCTTCGTCATTTCCATCACAAGAGAGAAACTCGTTCATTTTCCCCATAGTGGGCAAATCCTCTACCGACCCACCTTCAGATACACCCATCCCTACCTGGTCTGATCTCTGGCCGCAGTCATCTTCCCTCCAGAGCACCGATCTATCTGCTTCCAGCTCGTCGTTGGCATCGAGTCGTCCGTGGACTCAAACGCCGAGGGTTGTTGTGTCTCAGTTTCAACCCTCGGGCCTTTCTCTCCTCCTGGCTCGCAGCCCAGCAAGCGAAGGAGACTCTCAGGGGGCTTCTAACTCGTCTGATGCAGTTAGTATTACCGAATCTATGCCAACTCCGACGGCAGAGACTGGGCCATTCGATGTCCTCCACAGTCCTGAACCAGCAAAGCCGGAGCATATTGATATCACACAATCTGATATTCAACCATCACAAAAGGGGATCGAAGTGGAAGATCGCCATCAGAATGTCTTATCTCGTGAGAACGCGACCGAGAACGCTCCCTTACTTGGTGATTCTTATCCCTCGTATTCCCAAAACGGACACGCACACTCGGGGTCGAAGCCTATTGCCGACAAAGCTACCCTTCAACGACTGTCCGGCCAAGTCAAAGAGGCCGTGACTCTCAAAAACCTCGAGCATGTCTTCATCACTGCTGTCAAGTCTTTACCCGCCGTGATATTGGGTTCCCTGCTCAATATTCTCGATGGGGTTTCTTGTGGGCGGACTCATTCTCTCTGGACGATCGCCTTGTGCTCATAGTAACTCATTTCAGACGGCATGATCCTCTTCCCTGTACTGGGCGCTTTCGCGGATCTCGGCGCAATCGGTGTTTCGATTTTTTTTATCTCGTACGTGCCTTGTTGTGATCGCCTTATGCATTTTATCTTATTTTTAATCATTCCTCTTCGTCAGGACTATTATCGCTCAACTGGTGTATACATTTGGCGGAAGCGGATTTGCCGGGGCGAATGGCAGCATGATGATTGAAGTAGTGGTACGTCTGTTCTTCTTTAAGGCTTGCATTTTCGCAATTGCCCCCCCTTGTATCCTCGCCATCGGCGAGCCATATTCATTCATTCGCCGATTAAACATGGATTCACGCTTTCCTCGATCGATCACAGCCCTTCTTTCACATATTGGCATCAAGTATAGCGCAGCAAATCGGCGAGGACAAGCCACGCGAAATAATTGCAACAACTTTGGTGGCTTATGCTTTATCGTCGGTCTTAACCGGCAAGAGTGTTCCTGTACTTGAGGAGCCTTGACCGCTGATCATGCCGCGTAACGACAGGCATTTCATTTTTCCTCTTGGGTGCATTGAAATTGGGGGTGCTTATTGGGTTCTTTCCGCGCCATATATTGGTTGGGTGAGTATCTTGGATGTGCCAATGTTTGATGCTGAGGTTTTGTATTTTGAAAGATGTATTGGTGGTGTCGGGGCATTCCTTATCGAAACTGGGTGAGATAAGCGAAAGAAACTAATATCAAGGCACTCACCCTTCCACGTATCCCATTTCGTCAGACTTACGGTCAGCTTACGCATTGACGACGACGAACTTACGATGTCATGGGAAACATTCAAATTTGTATTTCTCGATCTGCACAACCTCTCACTTTGGAGCATCCCCCTTGGTCTAGCAATCCTCTTACGAATCATCACGCATAGATATCACCATCAGCTTATTTTCCCCCTTTGTTCGTGCTCGTTTCATCAATTTCGCCGCCCCGGAACGAATGCTGATTATCATTGGTCTGGCGGGACAGATTTTATCGTTATTCCGGTTGTCTTTTACATTGTTGTGGCTGCTGCCAGGTTGGATTTGGCTAGTTTGCGTGCGGAAAAGTGGGTGTTCGACATGGGGACTGCCGGCCAGGAATCGTGGTACAAGTTCTACTCGTATCTTGGTCAGTCACATGCAATACCCACTCTCTCTGTGGCAGACTATATTGACTTGAGGATCGTCAAGATTTTGGAGCAGTCCATATCGGACCCTTGTGGTCAACTCTACCAACACAGTTTGCTTTGTAAGGTGTACTCCAAGAACTGGGATTCCTTCATTTACTTTATTTTCCCCCGTTCACAGGCTATTTTTCAACATCTTGCACCCACCTTTGAATGTCCCAGCGCTTGGTAAATACCAATCTTTGTGATGGATTTTGAATTAATCTGAGCAATTCTGAAATTAATCTAGCTGTCTCGCTGAACGAGGACGTTGATACAGATAAGGAATTGGTGGCACATGGCTATTCGAACCTGTTATCAGCGGTCTGCGGCACCGTGTAAGCTTTCGATCTTAACAATTCGCCTTCGTCTATTTTGACACGACTGGTTAGACCGAATTATCTTGTTTATGTGAACACGCTGCTGTGAGTTTTCAACCGAAGCGAACGTTCTTGGGTTGAGCTGATCAAAAATGATCAGTTTTTACCGTGTTGGAGGGGGTACCCGTATCGCTGGATTCCTCTTGGCAGTGGCGACAGCTGTGTTACTTTTCATTGGAACAGGACCGATTGCTTATATTCGTGCGCATTCTGGTTGTTTATCACTTCCGAGGTTGATTGTAAAATTTTCTCACAGCGGTTATGGTTGTGGGAGCTTTAATTTTTGTCTTGGGTATTGACTTGGTCAAGGAAGCTCTCTGGGATACGAGGCATCGTGTCAGCAGGTCTGCAAGTAGATGTCACATCCAAGTTCCACCCACCTAACCAAAAGGCTTTTTCACCTCAGAACGGAATATATTACGATTGCGAGCATTATGGTGGCGATGACGGCCTGGGACTTCGTTATCGGAGTGTTGTTTGGCATCATTGTCAGCTGTGAGTCCTCCGAGACAACGTCGTGTGGCTTTCGCTCTTTTACGCCCCCCTGTTCTGTTCTGGTAGGCTTCTTTTTCGTCATCCAGAACTCTCAACGGGAGAGCATTCGTGCTTTGCACACAGGCGAAACAGCCATGTCAACAGTACGCCGACCGGGTATCCAGAGAGCGTATATCCGCGAAGTTTCGAAACAGACGACCATCCTTAGGCTGCAAGGTGCGTTTTTATCTATTCAATGCGAACCATTAGGTATATATATATATATAAATTGCCGATGATATCCAGGTTTCCTGTTCTTTGGGACAATAGCATCTGTGGAGCGAACGATCCGCGAAACGATCGAGGGTCCTTCTTGGCATCAGAACCCGGTTCGCTTCCTCGTTCTTGATCTATCCCTAGTGGCGGGCGTGGACATGTCTTCCGCGGAAGCCTTTGTGCGCATTCAACGGCTGTTGGCTGCCAAATACATCACGCTTGTGTTCTGCGGGTTTTCGGCGGATTCTGCGATTGGAAAAGCGCTCCAGAGCGTTGGTGTGCTTGGTGCGGAGAGGGTGGAGCTGTTTTCGACTTTCAGCGATGCGATGGAATGTGAGTTCCATTACCCACCTTCTTGGAATAGATTTTGACCATTCCCTAGGGACAGAAAATGCTTACCTACGGGCATGGTTCCGGTCGCAGAAGGCGGAAGCAAGTTCGATGGTTGGTACGTTGTTCCTCTTGGTCTGTGTAACTCTATCTTGGATCTCACTACTTTTATCGCAAAGCGCTGCCTGGACGGCAAGACGCGGATATTGTATTCCAACGATCTATGGCCAGTTCACCTAGGTGGTCGCATTTGGATGACGCCGGAAACCGTACAATTGCACATGGTCAGTTGATACATACGTGATCATGCGCGACATTTGTTCACCGTTCCAATTATTGGAAATCGTGTAGAAACCAGACCACCTATGGAATCTGGATGTGGCGCGGAGCCATACAACACACTCCTCAAAGCGTTTTCCTCGTATGGCGAAGTGAATTCTGATCAATATCAAACCCTTGCGCCTTATCTTGTACGTATGGCTGTTCCAGAAGGGCTTGTGCTGTGGAAACAGAATGAGCCGTCGGACGGGCTTTACATTATCGAGTCGGGGATCCTGCGAGCGATATACAAGTTCTCAGATCATACGGCCAGCGTCGAGGAGTCTATGGTGCCTGGTACACTCGCCGGGGAGCTTTCTGCCCTCTCATCGCTGCCTCGGAATGCGACTGTTGTCGTGGAGCGTCCTGCCGTGCTGTGGAAGCTCAGCATAGACAGTTTACGACGGCTGGAAGCGGATCACCCCGTGCTTGCTCGGACGTTTATGCAGCTGGTGTTGAAAGGTGAATATATCACTCCAGGAGTCGTCACGATTCTGATAGGGTTTCTTTCTAGTGGCTAAAATCGATTACGACATATTACTTTCGGCTTTGGCCACGAGACAATGACTTGGACTAGTTGGGTTGTTTGAACGTTGGGAATTTACTACATACTGCGGATGACCGGGGGGGTGGAAAAGGATGTTTCAAATACTGATAGTGTTTTTTTTGCTATCTCGAGAAGCTTTGTCGCTATCATGAGTTCATTTTCAAACAGGGCTGGTGCTTCCTTGGATACAAGGTTAGTATTGGGCAATCTTGGTTCTAGAACCACCATGAGGCGCACGATAACCTTGTACTGAAAATTTATCTTATCTTTCCGACGAGTAATAACAGACTGTCGCCGAAGCCTGTGAGCACCTTCGAATTCCCTGCTTCGGATTCCAAAAAAAAAAGTCCGCTAGAAAGATAAGGACTTTTTTCATTTTTACCTGAACTCCTCTCCCGCCAGCAGTTTATCATGTGTACAGCCGAAGCAAACTATCCGCTTTCACCAGAAAAAAAAAAATCTATTAGCATCTTGAAGATAGCGGGATATAAAAGCCTATCTATAATCGTTTCTATTGATACCGTAACTATCACGTAAAAGGTCCTGTCCTCACGCGATGCCAAGGGATCCAAGTTGCCATACGTGGCCTTTGATGACCATAAAAGTGCCTCACAGCCGGGACATCATACATGTGAGTGAAATACGCAATACCCTCTTATCTTTAGGTGTCCCAGGGAGCCTTGGCTTATCGCAACAATCGCATGAGCATGAGAGAGAGATACGATGATCGAGAAATCTTTACGTAAATTGAAAACACAAAAAAAGATCGTCGTTTCCTTTTTGGTCTGTGTCAGGATGGAGGCAGCGTGTATGTATCTAACTATATGGAAGGCTAAATCGCGAGGCTGACGGAGAGTTGGATGATATCTACGTCGGTTCCACGTGTGGATCTGGCGGACTGGCCTGGCCTGGCCACGAGTAAAGGCTGCTGCACGCAACCGAGTGGACGGTGTTTTCCGTCACACGAGTAAATAAGGCCGCGTGACGCACGTTGCCCCGTTCGTCCATCATTCACGGATGGGCGGCCATCCAGGCTAACGGATCATATTCCATCTGAGCGGACCATGCTACATATGTTGCAGGGATCTATCCAACGGATGTAAGTTTTTTGTTCTCTTTTGTTGTTACAAATTTGGTTGTGGTCGATTATTTAGACTGATGCTGGCTGCCAGGATGGTTCATGGTCAGAGGGTGGGGTGCACGATGTGTGGCTCAAGGTTAAGTTTATACACTCTGTTCGCGTTGTGAAAAAGGGCGTTCTGCACGATCAAGATGGCCTGCTTTTCGGTTAGATCATGACGGTTGACTGATTGCGCAAGCACCTGCAGTCAGACGCATGCGTTGAGGAAAGGTGTACGTCCGGAAAACACACACACACACTCACTTCATATAGTGCTTCCCTGGCTTGGATGCTCCCGAGGTAATATGTCTCGGGCCACCAATGGCCGTCTGCTGTTACAATATATCATTAGGGCTGGTGATGGGAGACGGGTTTTATGACCACGGAGAAAAGTAGTACTGACTGCTCCACATTATTTTATTTGTGGGGCATAGCTCGAGCACCTGTCGAACAGTATCTCGTTGGCCGTCCCCGGAAACTAGCGTGAAGATCTCGCCAAAGTCCAGATATACGTTTTTGTACACTGATGTCAGGTAGCCCGCTTCGCGGGTAAAGGGGTAGGAGGCATGGAGGAGGACGAATGTGGTATCGGGGTATACCTTGATGATAGGCTGAAGATGAGAGGGCGAGGAACGGGTGACGTTGATGTCGTTGTCCCCGAGGCCGGTGTGAAATTGGACTGCGAGACGGACGGTATTATTCGACGGTACTTAACGAGAGTTAGCGATGGGCGTACTTGGTTTGTTGAAACGTCCAGCTACGCGAATTGCAGTGCGGACGATGAAATCGTTGAGAGCCTTATGAGCTAACCGAATGGTATTCGTAGTCTTGTACATTTCCAAGACCTCGTTGAAGTTCGCGGCTATGTTTTCGGGATGGAACATGTCGGATATGTCCAAGCCAGTGCGGTAGCAGGCTATGGATTTGAATGCGACAACTTCGTCAGAAGCACCGGCGGAGGATAGCCTTGCGGCCAATTCATCCAAGAAGGGCTGTAAGAGATCTGTTGATGTAGAATGTTGGGATGGCCCATGGAGGGTGAAAATGTGCTTTAGAACGTCCTGAGTTGATTCGGGTTTGGTTATCAACTGAAAAAGAGAAAATATTGTGCAACAAATACCTCGGCTAGTGTTTCTATCCTCACGACACGCTTCGTTGGGCTGTGAGTGAATTGATCGTGCCAGCGGTAATCCTCGGCGAGCTCTTTTACACCAAGTCCGTCATCGATAAGAATGCACTGTATTCGAGTGGGCCGGAAGCATATCCTGCATAGATACAGATAATCGACTTTCGCCCTAGCCGATTTAACGTCATTCCATGACACATTCCCCCCCTTTTCCGACGGTGATAGGTTAAACAACCTGCCAAGCTGGACTGTTGCACGAAAGCAGGCCAAGGTGTGTATCGAGTCTGCGATTCCGTCGTCTTGTGCCTCGGATATTACGCCCTCGAAGGGAAGGGCAGAACGATGTTGGGCATTGAGAAGGGGGTGAGCGTGATTGTCGATAGCCGGATAAGAGAAAGAAGCGGTGTGCAGTTCAGGGTATTCGACGCTGGCTGATGACATCTAAAGCCAGAACACGAGCATTACTAGTAGCAGATTGCAACCACAGATACGAATGAACCCGACCTTCCTTGGCTGGTAAACTCAAGCTTGAGGCCATCTCAGTGCTGATTCGACGATAAGACCTTGGTGGCCAATCAGGGAACAACAGCGCTCGCCTCTTTCTTATCGCTGAATAATGGGCTTTTTTATCGGTACGCCGTTGATGTCGGTTAAGCTCGTACACGGGCGTTGAACCGTTCTTAATCTTGGTGACCGTACACAGGGCCAATTTAAAATTTAACGTTATCATGCAAGTACATATCGGCCGAAAAAGTGTTGTGGTGCGGTGTAGGTGTGCAAAACATAATACCTGCATTCGATAGCCATCTTCAGTGGCGTCCGTTACGACATCCACGACACCCACGACACCCACTGGCTCCAACACTTGCGTCAAACGGTCAGAATTAGGGTTGCTCAAGCCATGAAGCAAGCAAAGCCAAACAGTCCTGCAACGACCGTGTCGCGTGACCCGATTAGTCTGAAACAAGTCATCTCTCCCCTCATAAGCCTGCTGCCGCGACGCCTCCTCTTATCTTCCTTCCACCATCACCCCCCACCCCATTGTGTAGTACAAAGACGCTCCGTCTTTGACCACGATGCGCCCTTTATTAGCTGCCTTGCTCCTCGTTGCGGGAATTTCCAGCGGTGTCTTCGGCTTCGTTGACGATCGTACTTCCCCAGTTAAACGTCGCAAGACACTCGGCTTTGGTCCTGTGCACCCTCATGCCGTCTTTCATTCCAGTCCTCTTCAGATCACCACCAACGGCTTCCTGCCTATGCCCTCCGATTCGGACCCCTTTGACGTAGCGATGCGGTTCCTAGAAGATACCCTTGGTGATCAGTTGTCCGAGTCCAATACCTTTGTCATTCGCAAAGACTCGTACACCGACAGGAACACTGGCGTTACTCATATCTATGCCCGCCAACTCGTCAACGG
Source organism: Hygrocybe coccinea (assembly GCA_963555575.2). Lineage (NCBI taxonomy): Eukaryota > Fungi > Basidiomycota > Agaricomycetes > Agaricales > Hygrophoraceae > Hygrocybe > Hygrocybe coccinea. The sequence goes on from OY742000.1 coordinate 1,511,132, forward strand.
GATCGAAGTGGCTGACGGTAACATCAATATCAACGTCAAAGACGGTTGGGTGCTTTCATTCGGTAACTCCGTACGTGACTCGTGTAATCAACCGTTCCCATGTACTCATTTCTGCCCGTATCCAGTTCTACAATGGGCCTATTCCCCCTCCTTTCGCCGACGTCATTCATACAACTCACCACGATCCTCACAGTGACTATTGTCGCCAGCTCGGTGATGAATTGAGAGACCGTCAAGAATTGGCACGGCAGGTTTCCATGCAGAGTTCGCAAGTCGTCATGGAATCAGGTCACCACACAAATGACATCATTTCTCCTCTCGATTACCTTCATGAGTGGAACTGTGCCAATGTCCATACTTTGCAAAGCACCGATGACGATACGTCCATCACTGATCCCCGGGAGGCTCTGTTACACTTCATGGCTGTTGCAACTCCGAATGAGCATGTTCTCCAAGACATTTTGGCCAGATTCCGGGAAATCGTCAACAATATGACGTCGTCATTCGAGACCCATTTTGTCGGCTCACATGAGACTATGGTGGAACTCTTCGGTAATGTTCCGGATGCTGTTAGCCCCGTAAAGACGAAACTTGCGTATGCCCAAATTCCGGACGGTGCTTCCACCATCCTCCGCCTGGTCTGGCGGGTGTGTACCTTTCGAGAGTCATGTCATTTCTATCGCTGATCGTCGTATTTCTATCAGTTCGAAGTTGAGATGCAGGACAACTGGTACGAAGCAACGGTCGCTGCTACGCGACCCTATACCATCGTCTCTGTTGTAGATTGGGCTTCGGACTCGGCTCTCCCAGTTCCTCGAATTCCAAAGGACCCTGGATATTACAAAGTTTTCGGTTGGGGAACGAATGATCCATCGGAAGGTTATCGTTTGACTGCCAAGGAGAACTTTGATCCCGTTGCCAGTCCTGTTGGGTGGCATTCTCTTCCGTTTGCCAACGATCCGGAGTCGGGCTCCCCGGGGAATTTTGCTGAATTTTATAGGAATACCACGACGACTTGGGGTAACAATGTTAGTGCCGCACGCTGTTTACTGTAACGCCACCCCTAACTTGCGCTTCACAGGTTTTCGCACATGAGAATTGGCAAGGCGCCAATCAGTGGGAAACGAACTACCGTCCAGATGGCGGCAAGAGTTTGATGTTTGACTTCCCATATAACCCGCAGAAGACGAACAAGAGTGAAGCCCTCGATGAGGCCAAGAAATATATTAATGCTACTGTTACCCAGCTTTTCTACACGACCAACATGTTTCACGATCTCTTCTATAGGTGCGCCTCTTGAAACTCCAGTCTTCACCTCCAGGCTCACTATGATTTTTATAGATACGGCTTCGACGAAGTCGCTGGTAATTTCCAACAATATAATTTCGGCCGTGGAGGTCGAGAGAATGATGCTGTCATTGCGAATGCGCAGGACGGTAGCGGATACAACAACGCAAACTTCATGACTCCACCTGACGGTCAGAACGGACGATGCAGAATGTATTTATGGAGCACTACAACACCTTATCGCGATGGTGACCTGGAGGCTGGAATCGTCATTCACGAATTGAGCCACGGACTGAGCACGCGCATGACTGGCGGCCCCGAAAATTCGGGATGCCTTGGCTGGGGCGAATCTGGTGGAATGGGTGAGGGCTGGGGCGGTAAGTGTTGCGGGTTTACCTCGTATGTTTTCTCTCTGATCTTGTTGCCTAGATTTCTTGGCGACCGTTATCAGGAGTAACAGGACGTATTCCGATTATCCCATGGGGGCCTGGGCTGCTAACAAGGCTGAGGGTATTAGAAATTTCCCCTATTCAATGGTAAATCCGTCTTGAAATTACTAAAAATTTTGTTTTTTTCCTTACCCCTTTTATGTTTCGCAGAATCAGACCATCAACCCCTCCACATACAAGATCCTTGACAAGCCTGGTTACTGGGGTGTCCACGCCATTGGCGAGGTCTGGGCTGAGATACTTTGGGTCGTCACCCAACGCATGATCGCCAAGCATGGCTATACGGACAACTTGTTCCCTCCGGCAGCGTTACCCGATGGGACCATTCCCGTAGGCGATTTCTATCGCAATGCTGAATATACTGCTTCTGGAAAGCGGAGGCCACTCGTTCCTAAACATGGAAATTCGTTGAGCATTCAGTGCGTGGTCTCTGCTATTTATAACATGAATTTTATTTATTTATTTATTTTATTTTTTCCGTGGCGATGACAGATTGGTGTTGAACGGGATGAAGCTGCAGGCTTGCCAGCCGTCGTTCTTCGACGCGCGTGATTCGATCATCCAAGCTGATCAGGTGTTGACTGGGGGCGAGAACTACTGTGAGTTGTGGCGAGCCTTTTCGCAGCGTGGTCTTGGACCGGACGCGCGTGTTGATGGGAGGACGCCGTGGGGTGGAGGAATTAGGACGAATGTGCGTATTTTTGTTATCGCCCCCCCCTCCTTACTGTTGCTTATGCTCCTGTGATTAGGACTTTGAGGTACCTTTAGCATGCCGAGAGGAGCCGATCCCTGGGGAGCCCTTTTAGAAATGCTAATGAGCATGAAGTAATTATCTAATTGTCGCCGTTAAGCCCATCTTTGATGGATATCTGTTGATTGGTGGTTGGTTATACACGCATATGCATATCTGATAAACCTAATGATTGTACCACTATGGAATGTCTAGTTTTTATGAACTGGATTCAAGGTTTTTTCGCTTTTCGATTATTCTAATCTGACTGTCTCTTTCAAAGTGGCTGTCCGTTTGAAGTTTTTCTTTGTGAACGGCCTATGGTTTTTGAACACAGGTTCGGAAATTGGACTAGGGATACATTGGTTTATAGCATGACGTCAAGGAAAGATCGTAGAGGGTGCCACGTGACTTAGCCCCGTTTGCGCCTTCTCAAATACAGTGCAGACTCGGATAGGAAACTACTCAGCTTCAGGATCTACAAGTGTCTGTCTTTGAATCCGCCGCCATTAGGAAAGACTTGCACTTGATTAACAAGCGGTGGAACCAGGGTGTAATGCGTGGGTGGACATCCTTCATAACATTCTAGTACAAGACTAACCATGCTTCAGTTTTGTATGCACCAGAACAAAAGATGCTATGTCGAATGGTCGACCAATTCTATTTTGAGCCTACCACTCGACAAATGGGAGGCGGACCGTGCCACATTTGCTGTTCCTACATTTTTCAAGGTCGGGATCAAGTACTGTACGTATGCCCCCCCAAAGTGGAGCAGGATATGAAGGATGCCGTCAAGGTGATTATGGGATGAGAGTTGCCCCTATATAACGGTCTGTTTTGGAATAAACAGCTCATTTGCACCGTAAGATTTTTTGTGATGTCAAAAAAAATAGCTCACGACACCGCTGAGTCCTTCAAACCTGAAAGGTTTTTTTGCTTAGATCAAATCACCATTAATATTGACTCTCGTGTTGGAGCAGAAACTTTGTAAACAACGACTTCCGCTCCGAGGACGCCATCGATGTCAGCGGTGGAGTGCCAGTTGCACATATCATTCATGTGCAGATGTAGTTAGCGGATATGGTGATGGTTGTGTCTCCTGCTCCGACAGTTTGCACCGAAGCCATTGGGTTCAGAGCTTCAGCATTACCACCCCATCAAATATGAAACAGGGCCCTTGAAGGGCCAAGGACTCAATAATGACATCGGCCAAAGGGGAACAACAGTGTGTAATGAATACTGTCCTCGTTGGTGAGGTTAGACTAAGGCTCTTTCAGCCTCTCGGGCAATACCTTTTGCTTCTGCCAACGCCTGCTCAGCTTGCCTAACTACTCGCAGTGCGCAAGGGTGGCATGGTAAGGACGATTTCACTTCTTTTAAGGATGCAGTGGCCGTTTTATTCTTGTGGGGGACGCGATGAGTGCACGAGAACTTGACGACAAGGGCGGTCATGGTGTGTAGCTGTTAATGCAACACATCATGGATCAGCTTAAAAAGTGAGTACACTGCAATATGCTCGCCTCAACGATGGGGTTGTGTTTTGAATCTCAAAAGGATCGCAAGTGAAGATCAGAGGTTGGCTAATGAGTGAACAAGTCGATTCAGTACTGAAGTATACCTGACAAAAGGCCAACACCCACTGTTTAAGTCCAAAGGCGCAGAAGATGATACTCAGAAGAACTGATCCCTGTGCTGGCTTTTATCGCATTTGCAACAGCCCCTGACCCGCTGGTTCGGTTACTCGACCGGGAACAAGTCACCACGGTCAATATATATATAGCTGGTATGTGCCAATGCGTGTTCCAGAGACAAGACGACAGCTATAAACTCACAAAGAGAGGCGATGATTCCGTTACTGAAGCAGGAACGGTTCCCCACGGTCGATATTTATAGAGGATGCTGTGGTGAACTGCACAGGTTATGTAGTAAATAAAAGGCTTTTCACAGGACAGTGAGAACGGCAGCGACCTTGTTCTGTAAGCACTGGTATAGATACCCAGATATGAGCTGAAGTGATGTACCAATTTGAGTCAGGCGTCTATGTTGAATAAACTTTTACTGGCGAACATTGAACAACGTACACATTTACATGTTGGGAATCCTTTACTCTCCTCATTCTGGTGCATCGTTGTGGAGACTTGGAAGTAGCGACGGGAACGGAAGTTATTGTGTGTCCAGAGGAGGAGAAGGATCACTGCCTTCAACCTTGTTACGAAGCTTGTTACGAAGGATCTTATTCGAGCACCAGGGCTAAATACTTACAAATTTATGTAAACCGACGGGTACTGGAACCAACATGTGACCTGATCACGAAAATGCAGAGAAAGCTTTACACTGGCATATATACCTATCCCTTGAATTTATGTTTCCCAAGAATAAAAGGTATATAGTTTCCCAATAGATCCTCAGAAGTAGAATTTCTATTTAGAGCTCATTATTGCTGGGAATGTGATAAGATAGCTTGCGTTCTCCAAATAATATAGTGACGAGTGGAATCCACAACTCGGCGGCAATGAGAGGAAGAGGCTATCGACCACCATCATCCCCTACTCCATCCCGCTCCACCCTCACTGGCGTTGGGGGGAAAGCAATACCTCCAGCCCTTATTGAACCCCAGCCATCCTCAGCCCTCTCATCCGCCCTTATCAAGCTAGCTATGCTCGCCGTATGTCGATGGGTTCTCTTCGACTGCTGATGCTGATGCTGATGCGGCCCCTTCTGCGGCCCACTCGAGTTTCGATTGCCAGCGTTCATGCTGGGCACCACGAATGGCATCGCGGACGTTGGAGTTCCACCTGGTACGGGAGATCGGTAGGCAATGTCTACGTCCTCTTCATCCGAAACTCGCGAGGATGTCTCGCTAAGATCAAAATCTGCAGCGTCATCCATGACGACCCCATTGGGTGCACGCCCGTTGGCCCCTCGCAGCCGAGGAGTCTCGAGATCATAGACGTCGTATTTTGATCGTGGGCGAGAGCCTCCTGGTAGTGCGGTGGCAGCCGAACCTCGGAGTTCGTCAGGGAGAAAGAGATAAAACGTTGCGACGGCAAGACACGCGCCACCAACGACATCGATGAGGTAGTGATGCGAGAGGTACATGGTCGCCCAATACAGCACACCAGCATAGCCCCATATCCACCTGGTCATGTGGGGGAAAAAGTGGGAGATGAATAACGCTTCGATCGTGGCACAGCCGGCGTGGAGGGATGGGAATGCTCCAAAGACAACGGGGGCATTCGAGAACGTGGTCGTATAGCCATGGGAATGGAACAATGCGTCGATGCGAGCAAGGCCGCCTGGAGATCCGTGCATGGAGTAATCCGCCGGAGTTAGCCCGTAGATGAGCTCGTACCAGGGTGCTGCGCACGGGAATAGGATCTGAATAAAGACGCCGATGAGGTTCATGTAGCCGAAGGCACAAGCCCAGAAATGTAAGGCCTCCTTAGGGCGAAAGAGCCACAAAAAGACAGCAACGACGAATGGGAACGTAAAGTGTATGACGCCGTAGGGAAGCCATGCCACAATATCGAGAATGGGGTGGGTGAATCGCGTAAGAATATCGGAGATATTGGCGCCGTACAGGACAGACTCGAGGGTGGGGAGGAGAGAGACAGATATGGATGGTCGGTAGGCGGAGGGGATGAAGCGAGAGGTGAAAAAAGTCAGAACCCAAGCAAACACTGGAGTAGCAGGTACGAAGAATTGGGAAGTGAAGGGGATGATGAGGGCGACGATGTACAGCGCTGGGATTATAAGTTTGAGGGGGAATGCTGGTGATTGCATTATGCTCAGCCAAAACGTTGCTAGGATTATGTGGAAAAGGTAGATCGAGTCTGCGAAGGTGAACGAGTGTTGTCGGAAACGGCGGAGGGTATCTCGAGGGGAGACGGATTTGTCCAACCGACCTACAGCGGCAAGGAACGCTTGCAAGACATTATGGGCTGTACGAGATATAACCAATCCTGGGCGAAAAGACATGGTGAGGGTATGAGCTGGTACCTGACCTTCCCACACTTGTACTTGGCAAATTACTAGTATTCGCAAGCTTACATCAGCGCATTGCTTTACTTACACCGATTATAATGAAGCTTTCAGCCGCCCTCGCGATTCTCCCTGATCTATTCCTCGCAATCAAGGCTGTATTATTGCCCACCACTTGGGCTGTCTTGAGCCGTCCCTCACTTCTCTTTCGCCCGTTAACTCTGTCTCGTCTACTAATGGCAAATGTTTGGGAATCCTATGGTAACGCAGTCGACGAGGGCGGGCGATCTGTGAAACAGGAATTAATTACGCCGCATGCACATGGTGTGGTTTTGGATATAGGAGCAGGTCAGAGCAATTTCGATTTCCCAACTACTATTTCAATTTTGCAAAACTGTCCTTCACCCTCAGGGCATGGACACACGGTAAAGTATCTAGATCTGCAAAAGGTTACCAAATACATCGCGTTAGAGCCCAACACGCTCATGCATCCAAAGATCCGCGCCACGGCCAACGCAGCAGGTTTCGAGGAATCGTCTGGAACGCTCCTCATCCTCTCCGCTGGAGCCGAAGATACGTCCTCCATCATCTCTGGGCTAGACGGAAACCTCCACTCGGCAGACACCCTCATATCTATTTTAACTCTCTGCTCTGTGCCGTCTCCACAACGTACGATACGGTCACTCGTGGATGCCGTACTGAGACCAGGCGGGCAATTTCTCTTTTACGAGCATGTACGAAGTGATCGAGAAGACGTAGTGTGGTGGCAGCGCTTCTGGACACCTCTCTGGAAGACACTATTTGATGGATGTCGTCTCGACCAGCCGACCCATCTTTGGGTTCAGGAAATGGGAATGGATTTGGGTCGGGGAGAAGGCGTGTGGAAGGAAGGAATTGTTCGTGGAAAGGAAGCAGAATACAAGGAGCACCTGTTTCCCCACCGTGTTGGCCGGTTTATCAAGGCGATTCCCGCATGACAAGGTATCATTCGTGTGTTGCAATATTAATCTCGGCTGGCTGCCTGACAGCGACCATCTAACAGTAGATGTTTCCCCATTGTCATTCAAGCTACTCGGAGCTTGTAGGCCCTCCAGTTCACACCATGGAGGTGCCTTCTTCCTCGAGCAATCACTGGTGGATAATACCATGATCGTTGATATATAAAAAAGCGGAACGGATAACATAGCAGTTGCCATTAAACGGCCAATAAGAGGGTATAATTTTGTGAACAAGGAATTTCGTAGATTCCAAAACTACATGACATCATGTAGCAAAATTATGCTTTGTCGGTCCAACGGTAAGCGTATTGCAGAAGAAATATATACAAGAAACAAGAAGAAATACATACTATGGTGAGCAAAATGTTACATACGCTAAACAAATCATTTTAGGTCGCTCTGATATTTCGCATTGGGTGGAGAGGTCGTCCGTTCTGACAAAGGTATCTCGGTACCCATTCTCGAATGCGACGCGACGGCCGAATGGAAGCTGTCATCACTACCCTCCGAACCGTGTACATAGTAATTCGACGTACTGGGCGCCAAAGTACGACTAGTCTGCGAATAACTTGGTTCTGGGAGGGGGTCGAATGCAGGTTTTTGGTATGTAGGATATTGCGATTGCGGTGGAGGAGATGGCATGAAATCAGCTGCCTGCGGCTGGTAGGACTGTGGTTGCGATGGCGATGGCCACTGTTGATGGGGCGGAGGCGATACTGTTAATGACGGGAGATTTGCGGGAGGTGGATAGCTTGACTGCTGGGAGCCTCCACCCTTGGAAAATTGGTTGAGGGGTGCAGGTGGAATGCCGGGTGGGATGTTCTGGCGGTCATCGTATGATCCCCGTTCTGTATCCCACGAATCGTGCCTGGTCTCTCGGGGGAAGGAATGCCCATATCCCGGCCCAGGAGAGTAGTGGCTGTACTCAGTCCTGTCCTCGTCTTCTCGCATTGACATCTCTCCTGCAGCTAGGGAGTCGGTGGCGCGCTTCGGTTGAGGGGCGTACAATAGTGGATCTGCCGCATATCCAACTGCCCGACCTGCCTTGTCCCATTGCTGGTGATATGAACCGTACTCGGGGCCCAACTTGAGGGGAATGTTCGATTCTGAAGCGTGAGGATTGAAGCCAACCGAAAAGGTTGAACTCATCCCTTCGGAATTTCTGTAAGGAGCCAAATCCACTCGATCGAGTTTGGTTTGCCTTAAAAATAAAGGTTCCATGAGTGTCCAGAACAGATACATATGCCAACATCAGGTGCTGACCGAGCTTTTCGCCTGTCATGGATGACTTGAGGCTTCACTCCGTTCATCTTGTGCAGGATCCACCACATGGCCCCAAACGTAACAAGGATGGTCACGGCAACGACCACATCACTGATGATCTTGCTCTTGGTACTTGTCGTCCCTGAAATAGATTGATCGAAAATCAGAAACATGTGTCGCACTCGGCGAGAAAATGACGAACCGGTGGATGAAGACTCCAGGATGACGCCGAGGTAGACGGTGACGAATTGCTTGGGCATCGACAGGATGGCTGCGATGGAAAACGTTATAATGTGCATGCCGCAAGTTGCAAAAACGGCGGTGGTGACTGTTTGAAAATACGTCAACAAGTCGCAATTGACAACAACAGGTCAAGCGGAGAGGATCGGCAAGGCGTGGAGAATATAAAGACAGACATACAATGTCCTGGTATGGCGCTCAATCGAGCGACGAGGGCAATCGTGAACCCACCGTCCCGAACAACTTTAGCTAGACAAGCATAAGAAATCTTTGTTCTTTCCAATTTTTCTCCTCGAGAGCGACAACAATATTTGAAGGCACTTTGGGACATCAATTAGGGAGAGATCATATGAGGTCAAAGCTTTGGACGCACTAAAAGTTGCCAACTTCGCCAAGAAAGGTACCAGCGGATACAATAGCGAATCCGACCCCAAGTCCCCAAACTACCCCACAGAGCACGGCAACGATTTCGTGGCCAAAGAGCTGAAGGCAACCATAAGCCATTGCAAGAGAACAAAAAAGGCCAATCATTGTATACTTACGGGAGGAAAAGATATAACAAATAAAATAGCAATGGGTATGAGCCATCCGAATCGTAGACTAAAATTGGGGTGATAACCGGAATGTCAGTAAATAAAGTTGAGAGAGGGACGACCACGATGGAACTCGTGACGTTGACGAGCCCGTCATATGATCACTCACCCGTGCATCCAGTTGGCTGCAGGTGTGAGCCAATGAACTATTTGCGTATGGAAGATGACCATAAGAGTGGAAACAACGATGATGACAGCAAATATAATGTAGTACACTATCCATTGCAGTTGTTGAATATAACGTTGGCCAACAGACGTCGAGAGAGTGAAACAGACGCACAAATCCATTCTTTCCTGATCCAAAATCTCCAGTTGGATAGTACTTTCCAGTCGAGAGCACCAGTTTTCAGAGCTTCCAACTCGCTCGGAGTTGGGCTGGGTGTTCTCGCCATTCGTTCATCTTCGTGTCCCACTCTGGTGGCGGAACTAAAGGATTCCTCGGTACCTGAGCTTGGCGGATATGGGTATTGAACTTCGCGGCCTATGTCGCCTGGGTTGAGCTGATATGGCGGCATTGTTAGTAGTATCGCGGTTGCGGAAGTGGCTCGGGATGGTTGGGTGGGTAATGAAGGGTAATTTCGCCTTTATAAAAGAGGCTTTTGCTAGCAGTAAGATTGCTTGCTATGCACCAAGGCAGTGATATCACGCAGGTTTGTTAGGCAATGTTAGTAGTCTTTCCCACACCACTCAATCAAGCAAGCCGGTTGCTGCTCTCACAAAGATAACCGTTTTTCTCTCAGAGTCGACGGTGGCAGGACCGCTACTAGTCCCTCATCGTTACCAAGATATAGTTTTTTTTATTACTTTCAAAGCTCCAAGCTCAGAGCATCAAGTCCTCCGATGAACTTTAATTGTCATCGGTGGAAATTTACCGGTGGTTAACAGCTCGGCAGACGAGGCAGGACAATGGCGGGCATTTCGTATCACGGTGATCCATGACCATGGGAGAGCCTCGACTGTGCATTTACCACCGCCGATGCCGGGTTGCCGATGTCGGTATTTGAATATGTTGGCAGTCCGACAAAATCTTAAAGTGGTCAGTATCGGATGACCGCGTCCCAGAGATGGCTCCCAGAATCGTGCAAACTGCTCGTCGCAATACTTCATCCATCCTAGCCGATTCGAAAGCTGGTGGAAACAGCCATCCTAATCACTCCGACCCACGGCCTTTTTCACTGGTCTCCCGCAATCTTGTTCAGCTTGGAGCTCATTCTGTCGAACAATTTTTGTCCTCCTCTTCTGATGATGTGGATCCTCTCTTTACCTCGCAAGATTCTGGAATACCATCAATTTTCTCACGCGTCCATCCCCACCCAGCTGAGTTATCGGTTGGACCGTCATCCCCAAAGTCGAAGGAGACCGCCCCAAATCCACCTAATAAAATGCCTGCTGTTGCTCGATTACACCAGACTTGCCAACGTGCATTTGGCAGTACAGAGGCTTTGAAATTCGAGTTTCTGGAAGAGGATGGTGCCAACAGTAAGTCAATATCCCAAGGCTTGTCCCTCTCTTGTGAACGACTGGCCAGGCAAGCAGTGTATTCTCACGATTACGCGTCCCAATGGTGCAACCCGATGTTACACTACTCAGCCTGTGTTCTCCCGCAAGAACGAGGCTAAAGCTCATGTTGCTTCGATCGCTGTTGAAATGGGCGCCATCGACTTCATATTAACGGGTGATCCTGAACCTTTCAAAGCCAAAAAGGGCCTTGTTCTTGCTCCCTTAGACATGCCAGATCGATCTAATCACGATGTAGTTGACAATTCCCCAGACGAAGATGAATCGGTAAGAGAAATAGAAGACTGCTGTCGCCTTTGGAGAGCAGGTCAGGTCAGGCCTCATTGGGTGGCTTTGAATGATCACAAACATGGAAACAGTTGGTTTCATTCGCCTGTTTTGGAATTCAAATTTCTAACTGCCAGATTAGAGCACGGCAGCGCACTACGAATCGAATTGTCTCCGCACTTGCTTAGGGTTTACTCTACGGAATTGGCTTTCGATAGCAACTTCGAGGCGATGTGCGCATGTGCAAAGATAGCACTTGAACAAGGCGTTCTTGATTTTATCAAGTTTGGAAACGGTCAGACCCATCCTGCAGTCCCTGTTGACAACCGGGGGGCAGACTTCGAGAGTACCACCGACCCCTCTCGCATTTCTGCTCTCTCATTGCAATCATTTTACGAAACATTGCCCCGGCCTTTTCCAGAGCCTTTTGGTGACAAAACGGCTGCCGAAGTAAACGCACCTGCATGGCTGAACATGACGATTCAAGCGGCAAGGGGAGGGAAACTAACTCCGAGTTTCGTCTGGATAGCTGATAGTAAACTTGGTCGTATGTGCCTCCACTGGTCCATATACGATCATTCTGACGTGACTTACTTTTGTTAGTGCACGGTTGTCTTCTTCGAATCGAGCGTCCTGGAGAATCCAAGTCCTACTTGGTTGATCCGAGGTTTCCCAAGCGAACTGATGCGAAAGCGGCCGTATGTCTGCAAGCTATGTCTCAAGGCATTGGCAACTACATTCGAGCTATCGGCTCGGCCTTTGAGAATAAAGTGACGCCAGCGATGAAGAAATTCGCGAATAAGAAAATATTCCCCGTTTTGAATTTAGAGTGCAGTAAAATCACACCCGGCGCTCAACCGATTTATGAATACGAGAAGATCAAAGATGGTAAGGCTCGAGCAGTATCTGCCTTCGAAACCTACTAAAAGCTTGCTTTTAGCTTTCGGATGTACTATGAAAATAGAACTTTCCTCTTCTCCAGACGACAACGATATCCGCCAGTACAGTGTTCCTGCCGAGTATCGTACCAAAGTAGACGCCAAGATTTCTGTTACCCTTTCCGCAGTCGAGGAAGGCCTCATAGAACTGCTCCGCTTTCGCGGAAAACCTCCTCCTCCCGGGTATACTCCGTTTCATATTCCTCGTACCGACAAGGTCGTGGACGTACCGAAGAATAAGAAGCGGACAGAGCCAGACACGGCGGAGGATCGAGAAGATCAAGAGCGGAATAAAAGGGGAAAGCCAAATGAGACCACTGAGGATCCACAAAAACAAGGTGGCCTGGCGAGTCTTCAAAATGATGAAGAGGTTTTGGCTCGTAGGACCCCAAATGCGATACCAAATCGATCTTCGGGATCCCAGCATAGCAGTGGAAGTGATGGTGACAATGGTGACGGGAAGGAACCCCACGTATCTGGATCTGGCGGACTTGATCCTAAGTCGGGGCCTGCACACGCCGTGACAGGCCATCCGATGGACCAAACCCGTTCCGGGACCAGGAACGTCGGCGATCCCAACACGCAAACTCGAGGCCGATCACAGGCTCACCGCTTTCACACTTCAGCTATCCCGCTGCCCAAAGCTCCTCTGTCGGCTCCGAGGGACGTTCGTCCACCTGCGCAGATGAATGACGCACGTCGTCACGGATTTGGCGGAGGACAGGCTGCATCCTACAACCCCGAGTCTTATCCTCCGCCCGAGCCGTTCCAAAGTGGCACATATTCTGCGCAGACGCAACCTGATCCTGATGGTGTTCCAATTTACTCAGCTTCTCAATACACGAGCCCTGATTCATCCTCGGCATCCAACGTGGGGTATGTGCAGCACCACGAGAGATTCCCAGGACACTACCCATCTGCGCAATATCCTGCCTCTCACCATCCGCAGTATTATCAGCCTCCGGCAGATCACTATCCACAACATCCCTATATTGGCTACGGTGCTGGACCCCATTCACCGGTTGCACCTTCTGGGAGTGGTGTCGATACCCCGAGTCATGACTTTGCACCGGAAGAATACAACCAAGTCAACCAGACACAGTATGTTCCGCAGTCTCAGCTGGCTCCTCGGGCAATGCGTAAAGGTCCCGGACAAAACTCTCATTCTTCGTATCATCCGTATTATACTGATGGTAGGAGGGGACCTTCTGCGCGCCCTGATTCAGGGCGTCACAGATGGGAGTCTGAGAACCGGTCTGGCCCAAGTCGTTCCTACCAGAAATCGCAGAGGAAGGTTCGCCGTGAATCATCATCATCATCATCACCGGTTGCCCCTTATTCGACGAAACATACTGATCATGAGATATCGGAGCGAGCAGGGAATTCAGGTCAAGCATCCAGTTAGTGTCCTTTCCCGACTTACTTGGTGTGTGTTCTAAAGCCTCGGCCCCTCCCAGCTATGAAACAGCCAGAAAAAGAAGTGTTGGTTCCTTCAAAGGAAGTGAAGACAGCCACACCAAAACCTCCTAGGTATGGTGCACCAGAAGCGGATGCCAAAGGCAAACCTGCTGTCGCCGAACGCCCAGCAAAGTCTCATGTAACGGCTTTACTTGGTAGGAGAAGGCTTTTCAGACATGCCACCCGACTGTGACTTAACTGCCACGTTTCAGACTACTGTAATAAAGACGGTTCATCTCAACCTCAGTTCCACCACCAAGCGGTGACAGATGATCAAGGTAAAAGCGGTCATAAGGTCTGGATCATCATGGGCTCGGAACGACTCGAACTTCCGGTGACTTTCTCGAGTGTGAACGAAGGACGGGAACGTGTGGCTAAGCAGGTTCTTAACCGTTTGCGATCACGCGCAAAGAAAGGCAAAGAAAAGGAACCTGGAGCTTGACTGTTAAGTTCTGAATCCTTTGTTTTTTCTGCTTGTGACCTGTTTGAGCTGTGTTAGAGGTGTGCTGAACAAATACAATATTTTATTCCCGGAATTTTAGTCGGGTGATCGATTCGTCTGATATCGATTCAAATAGTTGAGCGTTGAACACTCAAGTTTACCTATTGGAGACGGATCTGGAACGCCAGTACAACGAGGTTTCGTGGATTGTCAGAATAAGGAAACCAAGAGCCTGTGCGATTGGGTGATTACTTGCACCTGCGCAGGGTTATGGGTTCATCGACTCACCACCAGCTTACTGCGAAAACTGGAACTACCCGGGGCAAACACGAGCACCTCTCGCACCATGATTCGTCCGTCGAAAGCAAGTTCAATATCTAGTATAGCGCCGATATGTTTGATGATAATCAACGTCGCAAAGTCTGCTCCTGTGTTGGTGCCACACAACTTGACTTGATTTGGAATTTGAAACAGTTTCAGTGCCTTTCAATTACTATGGCATCGGATGGCAAAGGGACTGTGAGCCTCTCCGTCATTCGACACGAAGCCAACGGTACTCGGTACGTGATCTGTCACTTCACCGGCTAACCGGTCACCAAGTTGGGCAAGTTTTCTTCAGGACACATCCACCGATCATGGACGTTCCCATTGCAAGTGCTACAAGAACACCGCCTGGGAAAATGTTATGACTCAACAGCACACCATGCATGTGTGAATGTGACATCGTCCTCGTTGCCTGGCAATGCCCGCGTCATGCTGTTAGGTTCAGAATTTCGGGCTAACCCATCATCAGCACAGTCCGACGCGGAACCCAATCAAGTGAAAGTCTACCGTGGCAGAGGGCCTCAGCTTGACCAATACGGATAAGAAGCACCATGTATCCGGGCAGTCGGCATATGAGCTATTTAACTGGACTTCATATTCAACTGGCATTTCTCTTGTACGGACAACGATATTCGACGATTCAGGCGTGAATAGGTGCACTGCTACGACCCTGCCCTTTTTGCCCCGCTTTAGACAAATTAAGGACAAGGACGGTCCCGTCTGATCAGACTCAATCCGACCATAAGTAAGTGAGGCAATGCAGTACATAGTGCAGAAATTTCTCACGAGGTTTGATCGCCGCCGGGTCTCACGCAGGTAACAACATTCCAGTGTCCAGTGCCGTATGCATGTCAGCTACTTGTGGAATACAAAACATCACTGACTTGTCTGGTAACTGCGTTCATGAGACTCGATCAAGTTGAGTGGGGAATACATGTTTTACGTGAATTGTGAATATAAATTTGACACCGTTCTGCTAACTTCCACCGATCATTTTTGAGTAACCAGTAGCGCCCGAGATGCCATCATGCGATCATCGATAACCGGTGGTTAAAACCAGCTTCTTTCGTTACCGTGCCCATACATACCCCAGAGCAATAATTGGTGAGTTCGCTATCCTACCGGTTCTATAACATACATTTTACTTACTGGAAGCTAAATATTCGTTCTTCCATCTTGATATTGGGCTAGTTCTTGCCTACCACTCTTCCAGCTATCCACCATGCAATCGGGCAAAGGGCTTTACCTCATTTTCAATACCAAGACCCGCAATTTCGCCACCCTACCTGACGCAAACGCTGGCACTGACTTGCGAGGTGGATACCAATCTTCCGATGATCATCCTGAATACGTCGTCAGTCTTGATTCATCCACCATATTTGCCGTTGAGGTTCATGATCTTCAAATCTTCCAGTGGGAAATCGTCCAGCATCCGAATGGCTCATATGACATCAAGAATAATCTCTTCGGATGTTACGCGACTTGGCACGAGGACACAGGGCCGATGCAGACTGTCTGCGGGGAGGACAAGACCCGGATAACTTGGAGAATAACTCCCAAAGACTCATATGAATACTCGTAAGTCTCCATCTACTTCCCGGCTTTATCCTTCAAATAACTTCTATCTAGCATTTCTGTTTCTGACAAAGCTCTATTCTGGTCTCTGGATTCGGGCGACTCACCTGTAGTGCACTATCAGTTTCATGTGTAGCTTCGCTTAATGACCACCTTTCCTTCTTTTCTAGGTCTCTCTCTCATCTGATGACAATGATAAATCTTCCTGGAAGATCGTACCTATGTCCGGGAGTCAGCCCGCGTCTGCCTCTTCCTCCGATCCAACATTCGTTCCACGTATCCCAGACATTCCACCTCTCCTCAATTCGCTCCATTATGGTACTCAAATATTAGGCGCAAACTATCTCAGGGACTTCGCTGCATCAGATGCGAAAGGAGCTACAGCTATGCCGAACCTTCTTTCTGCCTTGTTTCGCCTCCTGGAGGCCCCTGATCCCAACGTCATAAGCTCGGCAGCAGAAGCGGTAGACGCCGTCGCCGTCCACATGCGCGAAAGGGTCGACTCTCTCGAGAACAAAGCTATTCCCTCATTAATTCATCTGCTGTCTTCTTACAAGGACGTCGAAGTGCAGATCACAGCCGCGAATGCTCTACGGAAAATTGTTTCGCATCGTCTGAAGCCTCAAGTTGAGCAAACAGCCGTACCCGTCCTCGTCTCTCTCCTCAACGCCGGGCCAGTTGAAGTTCAGACTGCCGCGTGTGATGCTCTTAGGAACGTTTCCTGGGATTCTAATACCCATATGGGGGTCTTGCAAAAGAGTCAAGTAGCGAAAGCTCTCCAATCGTGTCTCAATTCCAAGGACCCTGATTTGCAAATGTCAGCTCATGCCACTTTGCAGTGTATTAATGTTGACGACGAAACAATTCGTTCGCCGTCTATTTCATCCATCAAATCGGAACCCGATAAGCTGCTTCAGGTTAGGATTGTTCCATACGATGTCAAGATTTACGACAACGACGGCACATTTCTCACCGCGACCTTCTTCAGTTATAAACCCAACCGTAAGTCCATTTCGTTGTTCAGATGACAATTTCTTTTAGAAAAACTCAAAAAATGTTGTCAATAGTCCGGGAAGGCTGGTATTACCTTGGTCCTTCTGCCAATGGCGCTGGAACTCAATCCTTGAGTTACGGGCCCGTTGTCAGAGAACTTCGCGAAGGCACGCTTGCCGATGTTGTCGATTGGGAATGCGTGTGGACGAACGCAAAGACCACCGACAAGTTAAAATACTCCATTTGGCGGGGAATACCTCCTACACCTGAATACGTCGTGGTTGGCAATTTCTTCGTTCGCAACTGGAAAAAGCCTACAAAGCACGACGTTCGAGGTATAAAGGCGGTGCGGAGAAGTGTTCTTGTCGAAGCCGAGGCCGGTAGGGCAGCCTGGGATAATTCTAATTATTGGTTTGGGCAGCCCGCTTCAGCATGGGACGTCCACGAATACGGGAATGCCATCAATCCAGGGGTATTCATCCATAATAATAAACATTCCGCGCCACGAGAGGGTATATATGCCATAGATTCTGCTCGCGTGCAGGTGGTCGAGTGATGTGTACGTATTCACTATCTGGGACCGGTTTTACTTTTACTCGCTATAACTGTACATGTAGTCACCGGTGGATTCGCGGTCATACTTCAGTCAACCCACCTGTTCACAACTCTGTACTCACGTGTGATAATAATGTTACCCAGTGATTTCTTGTAGCTTGTAGCTTCCAAGTCATTACATTATGCTCAGTCCCAAAATGGTCTGGGCCAGGAGATTGAAAATCCATCACCACCAATTCTGTTGCCTTCTTAAGGTAGGGGTGTCCATTTCCCACCAAGATCACGTGACAGCATCTAAATGAGGCAAGTACATGGTTAGTCGCGTCAATAAATGCACTTTTAGAAAGATTGGAGCCAAATATTAATATTATAAAAATTGTTCCTAGCAATCTGAGATAAACTAAAATGACATGGAAATACCCATTTATATCCAAAATATATGATAATTTGCATAACTTATAATCCAATTTGATACAGTAGCTCAAGACTGTCAGTATGTCGCGAAAAAAGAGAAAGACCATGGCTTCCATTGCAAATCTACAAACAGTCAACATCTCCAAAGGACCCAAAAGGAGAAGGGTAGATTCTCAGTCACTAGATACTGAGAATGTACGCATTATCCTTGATTCCCCTGTCCAATTATAACTTTTCCGTACAGAAAGCTCCCATCTGTGATCCCATTCCCATTCCTAGCCAGCCATCCTGGTCTACCATGCTGTGGACCTTTTGGTGCCATGTCAAAAAAGGCAGTTTAGTACCAAACCAAGATACCGGACCCACCTTTGGAATGTATTCCATAATTGTGGAGAACATTCTTGACCACCAAGTGATTGATAATGACGACCCATCAGATCTTGATGAATCTTTTCCAGAACCTGAAGTGGCGGTTTCAGAAGCAGGGGAGGAAGGTGATGATAACGCTGACCTTTGTTCTGACACAGACATCGCATTGATGGGTTTTCCATTGCTGGGACCACTACAAGGTTATGGATACACGCCCTTTGTGCCAAGGAATGAGCCTCAAGTGCTGCCGGGACATAGTAGTATATCACCTACCCAGCTCAATGCCATCGCAGCGCTTGCCGACCTCCAATCCATCATTAGGCCAAGGCGTAACAAGGGTGCCAGTTATACAGATCCCAATCTCGATCGCTGGGCGCAAGCTTGGCTAGAAGGAATGCTATCAATGCTATGTATGTACATGGACTGGAATTTGAGAACTTACAATGCCTGGGGAGCATCTGGCTACCAAGTGGCTGTAGGAATGCATTGAGGACATCATTGTGGGCAGTATCTTCGAGAACTTTGTCGGGTGTACCTTGCAGATTGAATGGTCCTGCCGATAAATCCATTCAGGGACTGGAACAAGTCCCTGCTAGTTGATGAACAACTGTGCAATGAGATGGGTATTTTCTTAATGTCAATAGGAAATGAGATCTCAGTGCAAAAACTTTTGGATTTCCTTCGTCACTCTGACATAAAGGAAAAGTTTGGCATTGATAGGTGTTACGATTTTCACCTTTTTGCCCCTGTCTTTTGCTTTGACAGCATGTGACATCCAGTACATTCCCACGAAGATGTGCCAAGTCCCACACTCTGATTGGACGATACCTCGTTACCAAACTCTCGGGTCAATCCCACATTCTCATTGGACGATACCCTGTTACTGATGACTTGAAGACGCATAACAATTCATACACAACCAGGAGCCGAAGGAACCTAAAGATGATACAATCCGAACCTGACCATTCCGTTCTTGTCACAACCCATGACCAGTGTGCATACCTGGAGACAAGAATACTCCATGACCCAACCACCGATCATACCCAGCAATCGGAATACTCTGGTTCTCCGCCGACCGATTGTATGTCCACACCCATATGCTTATGACATTGTTATTATTCCTTCACAATTCACCTACACGGTTCCTTGTGCCTGTCACAGACAAATGAATAGCCTTGTGCCTGATGACTGATCGACTTTCCTATTTCAAAGAAGACTGACACGTCATCCCAATCCTCATGGTTACCTTTGACGCCCAGCTCATCGCCACGATTGTGATATGTTCTATTGGCATCTCCACCCTTGTGGGCGTCTACATCTATGCAACCTATATTTGGATAATGCAACCTCCCCACAATGACTCAGATATCGGATCCGTCATAGTTGCCAACAACCAATGACTCCTTTGACCTATCTTGGCCGAACATCTCATTCTTCTTCACACATTCATTCGCTTTCTTCTCATCAGCTGACCGCCGGTGCTCAGCTAGCAACCTGAACTTGCATGTATGACAAGTTCCCTTGATGCTCCACAAAGACTTGCATTCCAACATGTTTCATCACCTTTGTGTACCAGTCCACTGGTCAAGAATATCCATACTTAGTCGACATCCCAGTCATCCAGTACCCTGCAGCCAAGAAGGGTTATATGAAGCACCCTTGCTTATTGTACTGCAGGAACCACAGTCGCTGGTGTATGATTACCAGTGTTCATTGCATTGCCCCCATCATGGTTCTTCCCCATTCAATGATTTGCCTTCTCCCCTGCCTCCAATGATGAAGCATCACGTTCACCTTTCCATCCCGATCTCGCATACACATACTCATAGTCATATGCTGCTATTGGCCAAGCATCCACTGCCAATGCAAACCATCAGGAAGACGAACCAATCTCATCATTCCCAAACTAGGAACTCAGCCACATGACATCCACATGGCCACCTCATGTTCACCATGTACTCACTGACACATCCACTCATGGATTGTTTCACCTCCTTGCCATGAGGCAACCATGAGGCGCAGGGTCCAGACCCTTGATTGCTCCGAACCATTTCCTTGCAATCACTACCTGAAACACTGATGGACATGCTGTATCTGCAGGACAGCCTTATTGTTCTTGCATTTCTCTCGGTTTGTACATACAGACCTGGTAGTTTGTCTTTCATGGCAATCCCCTAACTCTTTTGTATTTTAACCTTCATCTTCGAACTGTTCCTCTTTTTCCCTTCCCTTTCCTCACATTTAGTCTGGTTTTCTCTCCCTGGTTCGCTGTCCTAGACTCTCTCCCTCCCCCAGACTGCTACTTGCTGTATAGTAGTGGTAGACTATGAATACACCATTCCTCTTGTGTTTCCTCTGGTCTGATCTCAACTTGATTTAGTTGGTTGTTGCTGGAGCCTGCTGATCTAGCAGGGATATCAGTATCTGCATAGCTTGTCGATACCTTAATGCCCTTGGATACTGTCACAGGACAGCACCAAAGGGACAGTACATTGATGGCTATGAATGTGCTGATGTCGTCTATTATCATGATAACATGTTCTTGCCACAGTGGTGCCGGATACAAGAATGGATGGCTGCCTGGGATGATAGGTTGGTTGAATTGGCTCCTCCATGTTCAGGTCGTTGAGTAATCGTTTGGTTCCACAATGACTTGATATTCTATGCGCATGACCATCGTAGGAAAGGATGGTACCATAAAGATGTGGCAGCGAAGCCTTATGTGAAGGGAGAGGGGGCGTCCTTGATGGTAGCCAACTACGTCTTGGCAGACTTCGGGTGGTTTCGATTTCCTGATGGAAAAGAATCAGCAAGACGACTATGGAAAAACCATGATGGGTATTTCCTGAACGAAGACATCCAGGAGCAGGTGAAAATGGCAATGGACATTGTGCAACAGTATTACCCTCAGTATGACCACATTTTCATCTATGATAATGCAACGACTCACTTGAAAAGGGCTGACAACCAAGATCTTTATTTTCCACCTGGCCATCAATGCAAAGGAGTTTTCAAGGGTATGGCGGTCATTCTACAAGAGAGAGGATTTGGGGATATGTCGAAAATGCGTGCAGAGTGCAAGGACTTCAAGTGTAAGGTGGGAGCAACTGATTGTTGCTGTTGTCAGATCATATACAATCAGCCTGATTTCACACACATTCAATCACTTCTAGAAATTTGTTGCAAATCCCATGGCATCCAGGTGCTCTTCCTGCTGAAGTTTCACTGTGAATTGAACTTTATTGAACAGTGTTGGGGCCACACAAAGAGTATCTACTGAATTTACCTGGAATCCTCTTGTGAAGATCAACTCAAGGCCAATACCCTTATGGCGCTAGAGTCAATTCCATTGTTGATGATGAGAAAGTTTGCCAACCGATCACTAAGATTTATGGACACTTATGTTCAAGGTTTGAATGGGAGACAAGCAGCGTGGGCGTCCAGAAAGTATCGGGGCCATTGAGTGTTGCCGGAGAATATGTAATGGAACAGCTGGGAAGAGAGGGCATCGTGTAATCCAGTTACCGCTCAGATGCAAAAGTTTAAAAGGTCGATCCAATCTTGCCCGCTTTATAACTCAACTCAGACTAAACCAATCCTCAGATAATTTTGGAATAGGATTATTAATAGTATCTAAAACATTTGCTAGGAAGCTGATTTGCTAATTTCCTCCTTGATGTTGTGAAAAGTAGCTTCCATAGTTTTTCTGGTGGTACTTGCCTAATTCGATTGGATGTGTCACGAAAAAGTGTCACATCATGTGATCTTGGCGGGAAATGGATGACCCCTACCTTACCACATGACCACTTGATGACATGTGACACCTCAAAGATGAATAACCATTCATACATAAATGGAACCTGAAGATGATACAATGCAGAATCCCCCACAAGTTATATGATATCACACTCTTACATCTCATGACTACTATTCAGTTCTTGTCATGATCCATGACACATACCTGGAGACAAGAATACTCTGTACCCCCTGGCTACTGATCATACCCAATGATATGAATACTCTGGTTCTCTGCTGATTGATTGTGTGTCAAAGCCCATATACTTACAATATTGCCATTATTCTTTCAAGATTCACATACATGGTTGTTCCTGTCACCTATGGATGAATATCCCTGTGCCTGATGACCAATTGACTTTTCAAAGAAGATTGACACATCATCTTGATTCTCATGGTTACCTTTGACATCTGACTCATCGCCACGATTGCCATATGTTCTATTGGCATCTCCACCCTGTGGGCATCTATGTCTATGCAACCTATATTCAGATAACAAAAACCTCCCTGCAATGATTCAGACATTAGATCTGTTGTGGATGATCAATGACTCTTTTGATCTATTTTGGTTGATCATCCTGCCTTTTCTCTTCACACATCACACCCACATTCGTTGACCTTTCTTCTTTTCATCCACTGACTGCTGGTCAGCAGTTGAAATAATAAATATTTTGAAATAAGTAATTAATTACAGCCATTTGTGGAACACAAGGCATGTGTGACAATTTCTTTTTTATGAAAAATAAAGTACTTGGAGAGTAAATTGGCCATAGTGCAGTCAATATCAGTCAGATTGCTTAGATATCTACAACAGTGTAATCTCCTAGGCTGCCTGCAGGTGCCCAGCTCTTTAGAATTTTGAAATTCTCATTTTTTATATGTGACCAAACCTCAGTATCCAGCACTTTTGTTATGACCACCATGCCCAAGGCAAAGGCAAAGTGCAAGGTTGTGAAACACGAAATCTCAGCTGCTAAGGCAGCAAATATTGATGCTACTGACACACCTGCCAAATCACCCCCAGATGATGCTAATGACAACTCAGACTTGGATGCTAGTGTTACATTGCAGTTACCACCTGCTTTCACCAGAAAGTGTGGATGGGGATGGCCTTCAAAAAGTACCACTCCACTGGATTTTGAGGAAGAAAACAAGCCAGCTGAGGTGCCAAGTGAGTCCCCATCTCTGAGTCCTCCATAAAAACCAATAATGCTATGTTTTCAGAGTTCTCCATTCTCATTCTGACTGATTTGGGTGCTCAGTGCTGCAATATGTCCATGGATGATAACCTAATGGATGCTTTGAAGATTATATATAAAGCTCTTGGATGCCTCACACTATGCATGCAAGCCAACAATTTCATACAAGCTATCAATGGCAACAGTCAAGTCTTTGGCTATAAGTTTGGCCTCAGAGAATGACTAGAAAGGTTTGATTGAAGATGTCATTTGTGCGCATGCAAAGAAGTCTAAAGCCGCAAAAGCAACACTGGTCTCCATCTCCATCATTGTTCCTGAACAGGTATGGATCTACAGTGTGTTGCTTTGGTCACAGTTACTAATGCTGCATGGTTCCTGGTATCTGGCTTCCTTATGTGCTTACAGCAAAACAACCAGTACCACAACCAGCAAGGGGAAAAAAGAACAGCCCATTTTACATGGCCCAGCTTGACAAGGGGCTCTCTGATTGTCAAAAATGTGGACCCAGCAAGTTCTGCAAGATCAATGGACATGGTGTCCATGTTGCCATGACATTTGGACAATGACAGGGTTGGGCAGTTGCTCTGGTCAGTATTCCCTTGATCTTTATCTTCTTGTTGGTTCTGACCACCATAGGTCTCAGGCACACATGGCATGACACTACATAGCCCACCCAAGAGCAAACTCATTGTGGATTTCTCAGGTCATACCAGTCACAAATTGAGCATTGATTCTCATTCTTTGCCACCAACACCTTCAAATGAAACATGCCCACCTCCTTGGACTTGGCCATTCATGATGGCAAATGGTTAGAGTGGAATGCCAGCATCTTCAGCAAAAGTAGGGAACTGCACAGTGTGGTAGTGGGACCTAGCCTGTCATGTGACCTGGGTCCCACAGTTGGTTCCCTTATCTAACAGTTGCCTGTAGTAGACAGATCCCATCCTATCCCACTTCGACTGATTCAATGTCTGACTCCATGAATAACCCTGAGACCTCTCCATCATGGTGATGAGAGCGTGATTTGACCCATGCAGCTGGAGGAGACCAACCCATTCTAACCACAGACTGAGTTTGAACACAGAAACAGAGATTTTTGAAAACAGAGAACCCATGAGATCCCTGTGTGATTCCACGCAGCACCACCATGCAAAACATTACAAAAAATAGTCTCTGAAGGCCTAAGTGTTATGTCTGTGTCCTGCTACACATCCCACAACCATCCTCACAACTTTTTATACAACCTCAACATCCTGCTGTAGTGATTGCAGCCGTTGTAGGCGTGAATCAGGGTGTGCAAGTCCTTGTCTATGGGGTCAGAACCCAAAACTCACTTGTTTGTAACTATGTACAGGGAACATTATATAGCTACTGTATAGTATCTATAAACAGACTGTACTGAAGAATGGTGAAGTATGAAAAGAAAGGAATGTGAGGAGAGGGGATATGAAGAGAAGAGAAGGAGGAATATAAAGGAGAGTATGAGGATTAGAAATATAAGGGAAAGTATGAGAATCGGAGACCAGAGGGATCTGGATCTCTACACCACACAGCCACCAACATCAACTGCCAATGCCAGAAATCCAAATGACCAAATGCCCACACAGCACTCCATGATCTTTATGAAACCCCCAAGAGGTGGCTGAGCTGGATGGCAAATCCAACAATGCTGTCATGCAGCCAGACGCGCCCTTGACATCATCGTCCCCGTTTTCAACCTGCCATTTTTTATTAGAACACCTATGGGCTCATTACTGAACACACAAACACTTGAGATTCCCCCGCATTCATACAACAACCCCACAAGCCATCCCATCACCTCCCCTGTCTTCAGCCTCTCCGTTTTCACACCCCCTGCTGCCATGTCCAACCCCCACGTCACCACACCACCTCACGCTTCTCACCTGCATAGGTACTGCCTTTCTCGACCCCATGGGCCTTGCACAACACACCTGCGTCAGTTCCCTTGCACCTGCAGTACCACCACAACCCCAATGGCCCGTATCCACGCAAACGACGTGTCCAACCCCAACCAATGAAAACCAATGACGGACCACCCATGCGAGAACCCGTGAACCCCACATCAACTCGTTTCATGGCCCCACATGTCTGTTTCCAGCACCATCGACCACCCCCACGCGTTCACAGGCTGCCCCAAGGTGAATGGCACACCCCGCCCCACCATACCCCATCTACACACCTGCAGCCCCACGTCCCAATCCCCCACATGTCTACGTGCCCCCATGACGACCCATTTACGTGATATGACCACCCCAACTGCGTACCCAAGGATGCAAATCCATCCGCCATGCCCCATGGTCAAAACCCCCATGGCCCAACCCCCACAATGTGCTGTGGTGATCCCACCCCACGATGACCCACCCCCAGCCCCTTGTGCTCGTACCCTGCATCATGATGCCCACTCATATGAGGCATTGCAAGCTGTCTTGTGAGCCTGTGGATTTTTTCTTTTCATTACTACTTCCTTTTCCACCTTGCACTACTTATTGACTGTTTCTGTTCCTTCACCATGATTCTATGTTAGTCTACACCTCTATTTTTTCTTTTTGGTTGCTTTCCTTTGTGTTTCTTCTGTTTCTTTTCCTCCCTTTGTTTTTTTTGCCTTTTGTTAGTGATGAGAGCATTGCTACAGAGAAGGGGGGTACTTGTGGTAGTGGGACCTAGCCTGTCAGCTTGCTGAGTGTCTATCATCATCAAATGTTCATTGAAAAGTTTTTGTTTTGTTGAGCCCAATATAAAATACTAAAGATTCAAGAAGATGGGTCAGTACAGCTCAGTATACATCAAGAGAATTTTCTGGTAGTTACTTTGAAGATATTCCCACAATTCTTAATGATAGTATTGGGATTGGCAAAGGTGCAACAAAGACAATACATTCTTCTAATTATTAATTATATTAAGTAATCTCACACATTGCTGCAATTAAAAGGGGTTTATAGGGGTGGTTGAAAACAGGGTGGAAAGAGCACTCTGGTAGTTGAAAAAATGGGTTTGGTGTTGCTTGAGCAGGAAGCCAGAAAGTGAGGGCCTGAGACCCACTGACCACTCATTTTGAATCCAAATGAGATGTGGGGGGCATACATAAGCTGGGGGTGGTCGAAAGCTGGCCTGGTGGGATGGCCTGGTGGTTGAAAAAAAGTGAGTGGTGGTGGGTGGGCAGGTGGTGGTCTTGAGATCCCTGACTCCTCGTTTTCAATGGAAATAAGGTGCAGGGGGCATACATGGGCTGGGGGTAGTCGAAAACCAGTGGGGTGGCCTGGTGGTTGAAAAAAAGCAAGGGGTGGTGGGTGGGCAGCTAACAGGAATGAGGTCATGAGATCCTCCAATGCCTTGTATTCAATAGAAACGAGATGCAGGGGGCATACAGAGGCTGGGAGTGGTCAAAAATTGGCAGGGTGGGGTGGACTGGTGGTTGACAAAAAAGTGGTGGTGGTGGTTGGGCAAATGGTAGGAGTGCAAGGTTCTGAAACCCCCTGACTCTGTGTTTTAATGTGGATAGGGAGGGGGTGCAAACATCAATACTAGACCAACAAAATAACACTAGACACTTACTTTATCCTGTACACCAACCCCCTGATGATTTTGCTGATGAGCAAGAGTCTGTGACTGACAGCGACAATTTCCTTTTAAGATCAAATTCTGCATCATACAAATTCTTTTTCTCATCCATCAGAGTAGTTTTTGATTTTTTGCAATCTCAAAATAAATCCTATATTCCTGAAAATACTTGAGGATGAAATTTCAAAAATCTAGTTTATTCATAAATTTTCCCAGAAAAATTAGAAATACAGAATTTGACTCTAGGGTTGATTTCAAACATTAATTAATTAATTAATTACTGACAAACTGCCATACATCCTGGACTCATAAAAACGAGTCTTTCATAAATGGAAGAACTTGCAAAACCTTCTTCCTCAACAACCACATCATCACTTCTCCAAACGCGAGTCTCTTATTCACATTCTCTGGTATTTACGGCTTTGGTTGTAATGATCCAGAACCACAGTGGACATATCAAATGAATTGGACCTAAAATGACTTTCCACAGCTTCCATTTTCGCCTTGTACTGTAAGATGGGATCACCTATTAATACAGCATCTAGTCTATAATTACAAGTCATTGTTCATTGAATGTGTCTGTGGTAGCTTCCAATTATCAACTGCCATCCATGAAAAATGGCACAATCTCGAAACATCTCTCTTTATGGTCACCTGGGAATTACTGGGATGAACTCCAGGTGCTCTTTTCCCCCTTGAATACAAATATTTCCCCCTTCCTCACTCATACAACTACCTCTGCTTTCATAAACATAAACACACTGCCCGAAAATATGCCATTAATTCCCAAGATGTTTTCATTTCACTGATGAGGTTATGTTCAATAAGCATCTCATTTTACACAGCTGCCTCACCACCATATGGCGACGACCCCTAATGGGTGAAGATGCTCATTAAGGAAGTTAATATTTACCCTGAGTGGGTTCAGCAACTGTGGGACTGACCCATAGCCGAATTCAGTGACAGCGTTCTAAGAGTTGGTGTTGTTATAAACGTGCATGAATGCAAATGGCTGGAACATATCTCAAGACTCATCAGAGTCCACATTCTTGTCTGGTTTGTATGGAGTACTCTCAACAAACCCTTACATGTTTTACCTCAATCTGAGGTGCAAAAGTACTTACTGAGCAATGCACAAGTCCAGGCTGCCATTCAGCAGAAGATGGAGCCACTTTTCCAGCTGCTATCTAGCTCTATTGCTGACATGTCGTTCTCCCCCCAGAAATTTCCTCAGCCAAGCCCGGGCTCTCACCAAAAGTATGGAGAAACTTGGCAGGAATTCTTTGTTCGAGAAGCAGCCCACCATGAGAAAATTGCCACATTGAAGAGTGCGCAAGAAAAAACTATCCAGGGAAAAGAGAGGCTGTAGTCTTTCGTTGCCTGGATGTGGATGGCTTTTGCATCAAAACCAGAGGTGGAGGATCTGTGGAAAGAGAAGCCACCAGAGCATATGCAGTACAATGCCTTCAACAGAAAATAAAACTGCATATGCTCTGGCGGCTTCAGAAAATAGTATTGCATATGCTCTGGTAGCTTCTCTTTCCACAGATCCTCCACCTCTGGTTTTGATGCAAAAGCCATCCACATCCAGGCAACGAAAGACTACAGCCTCTCTTTTCCCTGGTGCACAATAGCACTTACTTTTCTTCTGGCAAGCTAAGTGAGTAGTTTTTTCTTGTGCACTCTTCAATGTGGCAATTTTCTCATGGTGGGCTGCTTCTCGAACAAAGAATTCCTGCCAAGTTTCTCCATACTTTTGGTGAGAGCCCGGGCTTGGCTGAGGAAATTTCTGGGGGGAGAACGACATGTTAGCAATAGAGCTAGATAGCAGCTGAAAAAGTGGCTTCATCTTCTGCTGAATGGCAACCATCTTTATGATCGCTTTGAATTTGATTGGGATGACACCAATTGCTTTGAGGGTCTCACACCATTAAATCCTGAATAAGACCGGACACTCAATATCTTGCAAGATGCTCATCCTCAAGTGGTCCATAAATACAAGGGCTTAATCTTTGACTTTATCAAACATTTGATCTGTGATTTTCTGGACACATTGCTAGCTTTGCCATGGGATCTCAGTTTGTCAAGTCTTAGTCCATTGCATGAACGGCAAGAACATTATCTGACAATTGAACTGAGAGAAATGATGAGCATAAAATATTTTTTCTCCAAGCTACAAAGGCTATGGCAAGTGTTGATTGGCTTCTTGCAGTGGACAGTCCAGCCACTACTTTGCAATGCATTTGCACATGCAAGAATGTCACGAAAGCTGTTTGTTACGTTGCAAAACAAAGAATCCTTTTCAACACTCTTCATTTTTTCTGTATGCTTTCACATCCATCTTAATTACAAGCCCTCTCATCTCTCTTGATGTGCGTGCAGAGGGTTATTAGCCTGATGCTATTGATTATGGTGCTTACGAAGTGGCTTGAGATTGTTTTCTCCATTCTTTATATGCATGTATGGCCATTCTTAAGGGTAGTATTGTCTGGCACCTCACAATAGAATTTATAAGCTCCAGATGTGTTCTTACTGGCCTCTCTGATGCACCCTCTTCACGTGGGGAAGTATTTCGGTTCTCAGATGGCAGCACTTTCTGTGATGATTGTCTCACCAAAGATGAGTTTGACCTCATATGTGGAGTATATAGAGTATATACTGGTGTGTGTACTCTACATTTAACTTACCATGTGTTTGGAGATGTTTGGGAAGAGTTTGTCCTTTCTTCGGCTCAATCTCATGTGTCTGCACCAGTCATATCAGATAGAGTTTGACAATGCACTGAATGACTTACTTGTTGAATTTGCGGAAGTCAAGGTATTTAGAGGTAATTCGTGTGAAGGTTGATATAGCAATTCAGGACAGGATCTATCCGGCCCCAGGTTTGATTCCTGGGTGGTCCAGCAAGTGACAGAGGTGGGCTGGAAATGGCAGACTTACAGTACAAGGAGCTCTGAAGGCAATCCAGCCTGGTGTGAGGATATATTTAAACCAAAATGCGCAGTAACCTAGAACATAGGAAAGTCGAATGGCGAGTTACAAAAAACCTGAAATGTTTGATAATTTAAATTGATTATAGCTGTTTGCAACGACCATGACAGAAACTGGGCTCTTTTGAATTAATTGAATAATGTGAACTTAGTAGAATTTTCAATACTGATTTTGGTTTCTCATGAAATACTGCATGGATTGATATGGTTATAGAGGGAAAGTTGTACTATTTTTCAAGAGCTATCAAGTCCTATAATTACATTTAGACAAAATTTATTGTATGGTGAGTTGTGGGTGAAATAACAGGTAAACCAGTACTTTTTGACACCTAATATGATATTGTAAAATTATGGCATCAAAAGAACTCATATGAACATGATTGTAGAGAGAAAGTTGTTCATTTTTTCAAGGGTTAGAAGTACATATACCGTGTTTTTCTTCATTTTTTATCTTTTCACTCAATGTTATATCTGTACCATAGTTGTCTGCATTAGGCTTGAAATGCCATAAGAATCAGAAATATTAGTTCAAAGAATAAAAAATAAAAAAAACACGGTATATGAACTTCTAGTCTTTGAAAAAATGAACAACTTTCTCTCTTCAATCATGTTCATATTAGCTCTTTTGATGCCATAATTTTACAATATCATATTGGATGTCAAAAAGTACTAGTTTACCTGTTATTTCACCCACAACTCATCATACAATAAAT
This sequence comes from Hygrocybe coccinea, assembly GCA_963555575.2. Taxonomy (NCBI): domain Eukaryota; kingdom Fungi; phylum Basidiomycota; class Agaricomycetes; order Agaricales; family Hygrophoraceae; genus Hygrocybe; species Hygrocybe coccinea. The sequence goes on from OY742000.1 coordinate 1,541,802, forward strand.
TTTGTCTAAATGTAATTACAGGACCTGATAGCCCTTGAAAAATAGTACAACTTTCTCTCTATAATCATGTCAATCCATGCAGTATTTCATGAGAAACCAAAATCAGCATTGAAAATTCTACTAAGTCTACATTATTCAATTGATTTAAAAAAGCCCAGTTTCTGTCATGGGTGTTGCAAACAGTTGTAATACTACATTATGTTTTTCAATTGAAAAATTTGAAATTGAATATTTTTTTATAAGCTAAGAAATCAAAAGGAAAAATCTTATTATTAATAAAAAAATTTCCAAAAGTTATAATACTATAGTCACATGAAATAATCTACTATATATTTCAATAAATATAATTGGAGACAATGGTTTATTAAACGAAGGTTCTTTAATTTATAAGTGTTCAAATCATCTCACTCTCATTATTTATTTTTTATAATTAACATTTTAAAGAGTTCTTTGTTTAATAGGTAAAGTATCCAATTATCAATTAAAGTGGTCTTAATTAGAATGTAGAAGAACTTGTATTGTTACGGGATGTCTCTGCATGGACTCTAGCAATTCAGACAATATGAAGGAAGAAATAAGAAAAGAGAATAGACAAACCAAATAATAATTCGAAAAAGACAATGGTACAATAGAAAGTTAGATGACCAGGGGATGTGAACCAAACTAAGCTAAGGAAATACATACTGGCTATTTGTGCCCTTTATATACTAGTAGGCTTCTTGGTGTGATGTAGCAACCGCTAGTCATTGTGCAGCCATGGGTTGGCATAACAATTATCTAATATTAGCATTGCTTCAACATATTCATAATTTCAAATCAAAATCTTAACATTCTCAAGATCTTTCACTATCAATAAATCAACAACTTCTGTATTTTCTGCCTTTGATCTCACAACATTACATGCAACCTGCACATTTCAATATAAATTATACAATAACTCATTAATAACCAATATTATATTATATCTAGAATTTAAATCATAACAATGGATTTATACTAACCTAAAAACAGAAAGATTGCAACAAAAGTTTATATGATACAAAAACCAAAAAAAAAAAACCCGTAATATATATATTTTAATTAATTAGTCAATATAATTAAGAATATTATATTTATATATTATTTTAATTTAAAAGCAAAATATTATATATTAAAAACATTATAAATAGATTTATTCTATTTAACTCTCTAGAGTATACCTAACTTCCCACACACCTTCTTGCTTTATATAATAATAACTAAATAAAATCATTTGAATAAATTAGTTTTCATTCAACATTTATTAGTTATAAAATTCCAGAAAAATTGCATTTAATAAGATTATATATCCAAATCCATATATAAACATAATATTTTAATTTTATTATATGATTGCTTAAAAATAATTAACTTATCTAAAATTTATATTTATGCTTAAATATTAACTGAACATATTTTAACAAAAATTCACTATTAAACATTTTAGTTTTCATTTTACAAAACTGTAAATTTTCTATTATCTTATCATCAATTGTACTTTAATTATAATTAATTCATTGAAAATATTTCACTTAATTATCATTATATAAAACAAAAAATACGTGAAAAATTAAAATATACTCCAAAAAACCAGATAAAATAATTCTTTATTATATATTATATATGCTAATATCACTGTATTATATGTTTGAAAATAATAATTTTATAATAATTTAAATAATAATTTTATAATAATTTAAATAATAATTAAAACTAAAGTTAAAGATTAATAATAATAATTTTTGACATATAACAGTTAATACATAAACTAAAGCAGTTAATTTTTAATTGTTAAAAAATTATTATATTCAATTAAAATAAGAAGTGTCTATTTGACTTCTCAGGGAGCCGCTTAGTCATCTGACACCCCTTTCCTTATATAGTTATAGCTAAGTGGCTTGACCAAGATAAATGAATTATTGTCTTTGCAATACCATTGGCAAAAATATAGTAAAATTAAATTTGAGTAATTAATAAGTGTATATTACTGAGAAAAAATAATTGTCATTTTTGATATGGTCATCCTCTCATCTCTGAAAACTTCTTTTCAGTCATTAGTTTTGGTAGAATGATTGAAAGGCAAAAGAGACTTACAGGAAATGTGGGTGAAAGAGAGAGGTTAGATAAAAAGAGAATGCGACATAGTTTGTTGATCATTGATCAACATCAATCACCTGATTGACTGTGATGTGGGAGGTATAGCAGCTAGAGATGTGTACTAAGGTAGACGATATTCATTTTCAACATGGCTTGTAATAGCACCTAACCTTCTCACAATAAGAGCCTATCAATAGTGGCTGATCATGTGTCTCAGCCACTATCATTAGGCTCTAGTTTGCTTAAATTCCAACACTGGCCATAAATATTACTCCAAAGCTTTATGGCCTATCCTTCAGCAACGACACAGCAACAAACCAATCAAATTTTGGTACAGCTAAATACAGGTCGTAATATTTACACAACTACTCCGGTGGACAAGTAGGTCCCATGTTTTTTCTTATTAACTACACTAAAACCCCTTCCAGCTATTTCCCTATACCAATCCGGTTTTGATATACATGATTAGATTAGGTTGTAAGAATCGTCGTTTGCGGTTGTTGAGTGTAATTGAGCCAAATTGATTATAAAAATGTTTTCGCATATCTTCTATATCGCCACTAGTGTCTACTAGCTATAATGATAAAAACAAGGCATTGCCACAATAGCATATGTGTATAATACCATGTACTTTAATGAAAGGCCTGTCATTCATTTTATGATAACGTTTTTATAATAATGACAGGACAATAACAATGAGAGATTATCAATGTGTTTTCATTAGTGATGGTCAATTGATGTGTGCGCTACATTCATGAGGTGTTCAGGTCATCTGCTCTTCCACAGGTGCTTCAGAAGGTGCATATAAATAGGTATATTTCATTTTTTTCATATACATATACATAGGTAGGCTATATGGAGATATGCAATTGTCAATTTTGATGTAGTGGAACCTTAGGAACCTTAAGTATAGATAAGTAGTTGATTTATTTTTCACCAACTACTCTATCAAACCTTATGATTATTTATTCTGAATGTCTAACAATATTGAATATTTCATTGCTTAATTCTCTCAAGTAATGGATAAGCAGGAATTGATTTATCTTAATCAGGCTAGTTAGCTATAACCATATAAAAAAAGGGGTGTTGGATGACTGAACGGCTCCCTGAGGAGCCAAATAGATAAATCCATTAAAGAATTATTTATATTATTTATAAAATTAAAATTAAAATTATAATCACTTAACTATATGACTACATCTAATATACCAAACCATTTTTACAACTTAAAAAAATACTTGTCAAAAGATAATTTTGTAAATTTAATCAAAATGATACAGTATACAACAACATCTATCTGATAAAGCTACCGCTATACATTCTTCCACAATTTCTGCTTGAATGCAGAATACCCAATCTCAACAATGATATTTGAATATTCTAACAACTCCTTTTCTGAGATTTCCACAAAAAATTTCTGATTAGGAGTATTTTTCTTAACTTACAGCTGACTATTAACATATAAATTATAATCAGATAACTCTAATATAAATACAACAATATTCATTATATATATTATACTTCATCATTACATATGTATGTCCAATTCAGAAAGATAGTGTTGAGTTAATTCATAAGCCAAGAATAGGTGCGACCTGACAGTCATTGTGTTCGTATGAAGATCAAAAGCAAAATGACATTTCTCATCATCATCATCATTTATGATGCTTTTGATAGTATCAAACTGAATGTCAGTCAAGCTATGAATATTGTAGATCCCATCAACTCTTGATTTCAAAAAAGCTCGAATCTTGTCAACAGAAAATGATTTAGGCTGATCTAATGATGATCTTGTGTTAATAGGAAGTGTATCTGGTAGAGCAATTAAAGATGATTGGTTATTTGCAAGTGATATACTCGATAGAGAGGTCAGCTTGGGAGCCATGGCTGGCTGTGGAGAAGTCAATCTCTGCTTAGACATGGCAGTTTTTGAAGAGCTATTGTCATGATTCAAAATGGTTTTAGATCAAAAACATAGTGAAAGTTTAGAGAAAGGATATTTATGCAATTTTCCATTTAGCTGCAATATTGCAATTTCAGCTGGAGTATCTCTTCTCTCAATAGCCAGGACAACAAGTAGACAATATCAGGAATATAGCCCCAAGCACTAAGGGATGGTGCCCAGCCACTATCAAACCCAGCTTACAGCATCAGTAATGAAGGGACAAGGCCTTATCAGATTACAGGATTAGATAATAACTGACTTATCCTTATCCTTACTAATAAGGAAAGGATAAGATCAACAGCCACAGCCTTACATCAGACATCAAGATCCAAGATCAGAGTAGCCACATTCCACAGCCACCTTCTTATCTTTTTTGATAACAGATAAGATAAGAAGCACAGCCTTCTATCTTCCATCAAAGAACATTGACAGAGGAAGCACAGCCTTCTATTCTAGAACATTGGAAAAGGAAGCACAGCCTGAAGAACTGATTCTAGAAGCCCAATTTGAAATTACATGTTCCAGTCTTGGTCCATGATTTCTGGAGAACCATAGACCACCTCAGATCTCAGAGAAGATCAGCCAGTAGCTCATTTCCCCTCAGATAACTCATTGATCATTCAGTAGTTTTATTTTATCATTTTATTATGATATTTTATGATATTATTATGATATTATTATGATTAATTATGTTTTTATTTTTTTTCACAGTACCATATGATTCTCAGTAATTGACTCTGCATGAGTCACAAGCCTATGCCCCAATTTCCAATTGCCTTTTTATATGCCCACAAACTTATGCTCTAATTTCCATTTGCCTTTTATGTGCTTGCACATCCTATGCCCCATTTCAAATTACTTCCTTGTGATTCTTCTTGATTCACAAACCTATGCCCCTATTTCCAATGCTTACTCATCCTATGCCCTCTCATTTCATATTACTCTACTATGATCAGTTATGACTCACTAACCTGTACACTCATTTTATATTCCATCCTATGACTCTGAATGACTCCTGTAGTTGAAAAGGTATAAATAGGGCCCAGTTTTTGCAGGAGATATTAGTCAAAAGTTGATCCCCCCAAATCAAACTTGATCCCTCATTCCCATCATCCTTTGATTCACCCCTTTCAGTATCTAACTACTTCTGTAGTAGCTAGTATACCAATTCAGTTACAGTTACAGTCTTATTCTTGCTTGTTATTCATTCTTAAATTCGATAGTCTTAATTGATCTATCAATATCTGATATATTGATACTCTTTTATTACTAGTTTGGGAAATATTCTGCAACATAGTGCCATTACTATTGTCATTTGTCTCAAGATATATTGGTCTTCACCAAAATATCCCAGTACATATTCTGAACCAGTAGCCAATGTGCGTTTGAAGCTTCAGAATATTGTCAAATATCTTGAACATCAATACTTCTTGACTGTTTATTGTTTCATACCTTTGTCATTGTCACATGCTGTTTGATAGTTTTTGTCACACACGCTTGTTTGACCTCCACTATCTTTTGTTCATCCCATCCTTGCTCATCATACACTACACTTGTCACTCTTGCTAGTGTATACTCTCAAAGTCTTTATCTTGTGCAGGAAAGACTTCACTGTTCACCCATCCTCCAAGTCATATAGCTTAACTTAATCTTACTCAAGATCGCTATTCATTGTTATCTTGACTGTACTAACCTTGATTAGGACAAACCTCAGACCATACAGTTGTTGAGCACAGATCTTAGGTGTTTAACAGTTGCATACCATTCTCTAAAGAACAACAAGGTAATTTCCCGATCAAAGTCGCACTCCGGAAACCCTTAGTGTAGATTAGTTTTTTTATATAAATTTTTCTCACGAACAACACTATGAAGAGATGTTATGACACCATGGTAATACATAGAATATTCGCCATCATAGTAAGTGGACATCTCAACTGCAAAAAAGCAGGTGCAAAAATTGGACAGACTGTTAAAATAAATGGAACTACAAGATGCCTTGTGGAAATGTGAAATGAAATGTGAGACCAAAGTAATTGGGTTTGGCACAAACCAAGCAAAAAACTAGGAAGTATGCTGACTAAAAGAATTGGTAAAGCTTAGAAACCATCCGAGAGGAAGTAACATGTACAGTTTGTGTACATTGCAAGAAATTATGGAAAGTCCATGGTAGTGATAGTTTGCACCAACCTAAAAGAATATGGTATCTGGACAGAAAACTCAATGGATACAAACATACTAACTACAGTAGTAATCTACATAGAAAATCCAACCAAGTTGATACAAATGTATAAGAACTACACAACAAAAATTAATGGTTGAACTTGCTAACAAAATAACATGAGAATGTTATTTAATGTAGATTCTCAACATATTATTACATAATTTGCCCCACATTTCATATTTTCATGTCTCAAATTTAAAATTTATTTCATGAACTTAAACAAATGTAATACCCTGTTGTAAAAATTGTAATGCCCTGTTTCAATGAATGTAACGCCCCGTTGCAACTAGTGCAGGTCACGGGTATATTTACAGGTTATGGGGCCTGGACTCATACCTGTACCCGCCACGGGTACGGATTTGAGGCCACGGGTATGGATTCCATGCAAGTTTTGTGCAAATCCCACAAAAAACATACAAAAAACGAGTTTTTGAGGTAGTATTCAATTTCTACAGGATTAAATACTGATCGGATCGTCTTGATGTAAACTGGAGAACTGTTTAGAACACATTGGAGAGCATCCCTGCATTTTTTAGGGAATTTCAAGAGCTTCCGGTCCCATGGTATATGCAAGAAACAGTGAAAAAACAGCAAAAAATGAGGTTTTTGGTGTTTTTATCCTCTAAAGAAATACAGGCAGAACCCATGAGGGTACTTCATGGGTACTGCGGGTATCTAGACCCTAGACTTGGACTTTACCCGCACAGTACCCGTACCCTAAACCCTTAAGATTACCAGGTACCCCTGACCTGCACTAGTTGCAACACATATAATATCTCGTTTCAACAAATGTAACACCCCATCCCAACAAAATAGACATCATGTATTCAGTACCAGTTGAGCCTGGTGATGGAGCTAAACTTCCCACAAAAGAAAACGTAGTGGAGTCTGGAGTTAAGCAGGCTCACATCGATGTGTGGTTGTTAGAGAAGCTATACACAATTTAACAAATTTTGTGTATTATTTACTTTGGGAGTGTCTATTTGGCTCCCCGGGGAGCCGCTTAGTCATCTGACACCCCTTTCCTTATATAGTTATAGCTAAGTGGCTTGATCAAGATAAATGAATTATTGTCTTTGCAATACCATTGGCAAAAATATAGTAAAATTAGATTTGAGTAATTGATAAGTGTATATTACTGAGAAAAAATAATTGTCATCTTTGATGTAGTGGAACCCTAAGAACCTTAAGTATAGATAAGCAGTTGATTTATTTTTCACCAACTACTCTACCAAACCTTATGATTATTTATTCTGAAGGTCTAACAATATTGAACATTTCATTGCTTAATTCTCTTGAATTTGCTCTCAAGTAATGGACAAGCAAGAATTGATTTATTTTAATCAGGCCAGTTAGCTATAACCATATAAGGAAAGGGGTGTTGGCTGACTAAGCGGCTCCCCGGGGAGCCAAATAGATAAATCCATTTACTTTTTACAATTCCTTTAACTATATAATAGTAGTTAGGGTTACTTTGCTGGAGGTGCTATGTTTAGTAATCATAGACGTTATAGAAAACATTGAAAACAAAGAACTTAGCCAAAATGTTCAGCTGGTGTACTTTTAAAAACTGCTGTCTAAGTTGCTGCTTCAACTTCTTCTTTACCATGTGTAATTTCTTGTTGATTTTGCTCAATTCACTACGTATCAAAGTTTTTTTCTTATTCTTAACCTCCTCAAGTCGTTTCCAGAACTCCAACTCCAGCTCTATCTCATTCAAGATATTCAGACCCAGTTGAACAGACAAACCATTTGAAAGTCCCCTTGCACACCATTCAATCTCCCTTTCCAAACCTTCAAATGCCTGTTTGGTCTATTGATAACCTCATATACAGGTACCAGAATGCATAGATGCCTTAAAGGTGATTACGGCTTTGTCACCCATCAAATTTTAAGCCCCTCCAGTTCCCTGATAGATTCCAGAGTTCTATTATTGTTTACAACTGTGTGTTTTTTGGTATCCCACCAACTCATGTTTTACTATGGGGGGCCACAGCAACCACAGTTTGTATCTGATTATGTAGTACATGACCTGCACAGCGCCATGATAATTGGCATGGGTGTGTGTTATCATACCCATGAGTGAGAATGCTGAAGACCAAACTGGGACTTTCTTTCATGATCTGCCTTCTTCTTGAAAGTCTGCTATTGTCTTTTTCATCATCTCAGGGGAAAGTTGTAGTCCACATGTTGACATTCTCTTTGGCTTGAAGAGGATGCTGAGAGCCCTCAGGAAGGGCTTTCTTGAAAGTGTCTTCCAGTCCATTGTGGGTGCTTGGATGATAGATGCTAGGATATCTTCTAGTCAGGCAGGATAAGAGTCAATGTGAACAGCATCTACTGTGTCTATTAGTGTTGGGGAAGTTCGGTTTGGTCCGGTTTTTGGCCTTTTTTCCCAAGGGGGTGTCGGAATGGGAAGTTCCAATATACATTCGGATTATTTTTTAAGGGCTAGTCTAGCCCCCCCCTCCTCCCCCTCTTTCCATATATGGTATATTTACATCACCTGTATATATTTTAGGCTTTGTAGCACAACAAATACATGTAAAATATATACTATTAGCGGTGCCGCCACTTGTTACCATTTGGTTTGCAGCTTGGACACACCCAATTTTGTGGAGCAAAATCATAGTTCAAGCATGCAAGATGAAACTAGGAATGTCAGCACAGGTTAAATCAGATACTGAACTCAGAACATTTACCCAAACAGTCTCGCTACCTGGAGTTTTGCAAGACAACGCCAAGCCAGATGCTTTCTCCACCCCCGAGACAACTTCACCACAGACACATCCTTCAAGAATCACATGTCGCTTTGTTTGTACACGTCGCATTCGAGTATCTCTGGTTGGTGCTTCTTGGTCTGACGTTGCACCAGTAATGGCTGTAGTTGTATCATCGGTGGGCTGAACAGGTGTGCCCAACGTTGAGGATGAAGCTTGGTGAGAGAGGCTCTGTTCTAGTGTGGCCGGGTCAGGGCATAGTGGTCGCAGCTCAACATCCGGGTTGTCGTCGTTATGGTCTGATTTCGAGGCAGGTATGTTATCCTGATCGCTCTCGATGCACCCCTCATCAGCATCATCATCCAACGCAATGCTTGGGTCATCAGTGTCAGATACCTTACATTTAGTCTGGTTTACCACACCGGATCAATAATATCCCCTTCTCCCTCTCATTGTTCAAAATCTGTTGAGTTTGTTTGTTGTCGGAGCCATCCTGTAGACAATCCGTAACAAATATATCACCTTGTAGATGCCCCTTTGCAGCTGATACCCAGGCCCACTCAACATGCTGGTGCTCAACAATGCCGGGATCCACCACAACGACGAAATCCTCACACTCGCCGACCGGTTTGGCGTCCACATCAAGTACCTGCCGCCATATTCGCCTGACCTCAACCCAATCGAAGAAGCATTCTCACAAATCAAGCACTTTATTTGCCGGAACAAGAACTACTATGCTGCTCTGCAAGGTGATGGTATTCTCTATGACATGTACAAGGTTCTTGATATCATAACACCGGACGATGCATCTGGCTACATAATGCACGTAGGATATTTTTAGTATGAGTTAGTCAGTTGTTGTACCACCCTTCAGTTGTTGTTCAGTTGTTGTACCACCCTTATCATGTACATGTATTCATGTAGTGGTACTCAATTCACATGCTGTTTACACGCCGGAAAAACTGTATTGGGCTGCACGAAATAACAGAATGGAATGGGAGATGATACGACATGAAAAGAATTTACTTGACTACAAGACAACGGACCATTGATCAATTGCGTCCCGTATCTCAGTAACTTCCCCAGCCATGAACCTCATCACGTCCAAGGCCTTCACAGTTAGGAAACAGAACATTCGTGTGTGCTTGTAGCGATTCTCCTTGAATCAGTCCCTAATCCTGTCATTGAGTTCATACTGCTGGCAGAAGGTGTTGAGAGGCATTTTGATGCCTGCTTCGCAGTTGACTTGAAGCAGAGTCAGGCAGTCAAGGTTGTAGTCTTTTTCAGGAGTGGCAGGGGCTGTGTAGATGGAGGCAGGGCATTAGGGATTGGCGTGATGGTGCCAGGGCCCTGGAATAAGTCTGCAAATTCCCAGCCAAACGTGAAGTTGATCACAGGCGCTGCATTGATGGCTTGCTGCTTGTTACGATTTTTACCTCTTTGCCCCTGTCTTTTGCTTTGACAGCACGTGATACCCATTGACCTCTACATTCCCACAAAGATGTGCCAAGTCCCACGCTCTGATTGGACGATACCTTGTTACCGAACTCTTGGGTTGACCCCATATTCCCATTGGATGACTTGAAGATGCATAATCATTCATGCACAACCAGGAGCTGAAGGAACCTAAAGACGATACAATCCGAACCTGACCATTCTGTTCTTGTCACAACCCATGACCAGTGCGCATACCCGGAGACAAGAATACTCCGTGACCCAACCACCGATCATACCCAGCAATCGGAATACTCTGGTTCTCCGCCGACCGATCGTATGTCCACACCCATATGCTTATGACATTGTTATTGTTCTTTCACAATTCACCTACATGGTTCCTTGTGCCTGTCACAGATGAATGAATAGCCTTGTGCCTGATGACTGATCGACTTTCCTATTTCGAAGAAGACCAACACGTCATCCCGATCCTCATGGTTACCTTTGATGCCCAGCTCATCGCCACGATTGTCATATGTTCTATTGGCATCTCCACCCTTGTGGGCGTCTATATCTATGCAACCTATATTTGGATAACACAACCTCCCCACAATGACTCAGACATCGGATCCATCATAGTTGCCAACAACCAATGACTCCTTTGACCTACCTTGGCTGACCATCTTGTTCTTCTTCACATGTCACCTCCACATTCATTCGCTTTCTTCTCATCAGCTGACCGCCGGTGCTCAGCTACTCACATGTATGACAAGTTCCCTTGATGCTCCACAAAGACTTGCATTCCGACATGTTTCATCACCTTTGTGTACCAGTCCACTGGTCGAGAATAACCACACCTAGTTGACATCCCAGTCATCCAGTACCCTATAGCCAAGAAGGGTTATATGAAGCACCCTTGCTTGTCATACTGCAGGAATTACAGTCGCTGGTGTATGATTACCAGTGTTCATTGCATCACCCCCATCATGGTTCTTCCCCATTCAGTGATTCACCTTCTCCCCTGCCTCCAATGATGAAGCATCATGTTCACCTTTCCATCCCGATCCCGCATACACATACTCATAGTCGTATTCTGCTATTGGCCAGGCATCCACTGCCAATGCAAACCATCAGGAAGACGAACCAATCTCATCATTCCCAAACTAGGAACTCAGCCACATGACATCCACATGGCCGCCTCATGTTCATCATGTGCTCACTGACACATTCACTCATGGATTGTTTCACCTCCTTGCCATGAGGCAACCATGAGGCGCAGGGTCTGGACCCTTGATTGCTCTGAACCATTTCCTTGAAATCACTACCTGAAACACTGATGGACATGCTGTATCTGCAGGACAGCCTTATTGTTCTTGCATTTCTCTCAGTTTGTACATACAGACCCGGTAGTCTGTCTTTCATGGCAATTCCCTAACTCATTTGTATTTTAACCTTCATCTTCGAACTGCTCCTCTTTTTCCCTTCCCTTTCCTCACGTTTAGCCTGGTTTTCTCTCCCTGGTTCGCTTTCCTAGCCTTCCTCCCTCCCCCAGACTGCTACTTGCTGTATAGTAGTGGTAGACCATGAATACACCATTCCTCTTGTGTTTCCTCTGGTCTGATCTCAACTTGATTTAGTTTGTTGTTGCTGGAGCCTGCTGATCTAGCGATCCATAACACTGCTGGGCTTTGACGTTCTTGGCACACTTGTGAAGTACAGGATTAAGTTTTGCATTGTTGGGATCAAAGAGTCGATGGTTAAGAGGGGTGTCAATCGTTGCGTGCTCTTCACCTTTCATCTACAAGAAGATCGTTAGCCAAGCAAAGAAAGGTAGCAGATAACTTACCATAGCACATGCCCAGCAATTGAGGCACTTGTTACTAAGTGTGAGATGGAGACCATCAGTGAATATTAAACAGTGGGTGCCCATGCAATTTGGTTGCTTCTTTTCACAGGTCCAGCATTCACATAGTGCTTGAATATTACTTGCTTTCCTGAGGTTGCCAGGAAGTAATATGGGATCTTTTGCCTTCTTCTTCAATTTGCTGCTGTCATTGTCAGGTATGTTCTCCTTGTCTTCATGGACCTGTGTAATGATGACATTGGCAGTCAGCAGTTTCTTTGTCTTGCTGTTAGCGATTTTATTGAGGAACATCATATAATTGGCATGTGTAGTGAGGGGGATGCCTGGTTTAGTGATGAGTCATGGAATTGAGATCATGATGTTGTAGTTGGAAATGTTGAGTGTGAGCACTTTGATAGCATCAGAAATCTTGATGAGGAATTGGGCTTGCAGAGTTTCCCAAGGTTTTTAAAGGGTGAAAGAAGCATTCTTGGGAATTTGCTTGGAAACAGCCTTCTGCATCTCAGTGTTGCTGAAGATGATGATTATGTAGTTGATATCAATGAACTTGACAGCAGGTTCAGGAGGAGCAGGAGAGGGGCTGTGAGTGACAGGAGGAGCAGGGTTGGTTGCAAGGGGAGAATGACGATGGTGACATTTTTTGGGAACAGTAACAACAGACAATTGATTGGACTAGGTGGAGTGGACAGATTCTTCCTCAGACAGGGAGAATCAGTGATTGGTGTTGCTGTCGATGGCGCTGCGGAGGTGTTGTTTTTTTTTGCGAGGAGACATGGTAGTGAGGTTGAGATTTGACTAAGTTTGAATTTCCTAATTCAACAAAATTCCGCACGAGTGCCATAATCATTGCAGATGGCTGTAATCATCTTGGATCATAGCAAGCATTCAACCATAGACACTAGTGTTGGGGAAGTTCAGTCTCAGACCGATCCAAACCTGGTTTAGACTGAACTGAAACCGCCAGTCTTGGTTTCGGTTTGGGAATTCCTAGCGGAGACTGAACTGTTTGGTTTCGGTTTGGTGGATTTGGCAGTGGGCTGAAACAGTTTCAAACTGAGTTTGAACCGCAAACCGATGGTCGCGAGTCAGCCACTTGGCTGACTTGCAAAGTCACCGAAAGTCCCTTCAACCTCCAACAACGCCCCCAACATACGTGAAACGAAGACGCTAGAGCACCCGAGGTCAGCAAAATGGGTGGCAGGGAGTACTGCCGCCCATGTATGTTTTTATTTTATTTTGTTTTATTTTATTTTATTCGACACTAACAATTATTTTGAGGTCCACGGCCACCACCACAGCCATCACCACCACCACCACCACCACAACAACAATAACGACAACGGCAATGACAACAGCAAAGGTTACAACCACCGTCAACGCCACGCCGGACACGCCAACAGCAACGCCAACTGCCCAACCCCAGCGCCACATCAAACGCGTTCAAAACACGCATGTGCAAACGAACGTGAATCGGGTGGAGTCAACAAGGTGGAAGAGCAGCAGGGGGTGGTGCATCCACCCGCGCTCCTTTGTGGTACGTATTTTTATTGATTTTTTTACTGATTTTATTTGTATATCACAGAAAGGCCAACGCGGGGTCAACGCGGCTGTCGTCGCGTGTCCAACGTGTATGACACGTCCGGCCACCCACGTGAAGAGGCTCCTATGCCACCACCACCATGCGTCCACCGAAAACAACCAAAACGGCTGCAACCCGGCCGTTGTCGCGTGCACAACGCATATAACGCGTGGGGAACCACCACCACCACCACCATCACGCGTCCACCAAAAACGGCCAATACAGTCAACCCACCATCACATGTACAACGCGTGTGATGCCTCGGGACACCACCACCACCACCTGGACGCAACTGAGGTGGAACGGACGCGTTGTACACATGCATTTTGCCAGGACTGGGCCTTGCAGCCCCTTGCTCCCCAATCCCACCTCGCGATGAGGCCAGCCACGTCAATTGACGTGTGCCGCTCTCTTGCGAGGTCAGAAATGGAGCAGGGCAACTCACATGCCCCCCAGTCCCACCTCACAAAGACGCCGGCTACGTCAACTGACATGCGCGGCTCTCACGGGGAACAGTCTCGGTTTAAACCGAGTTTGGACCAGACCAAACTGATCGAAACGGTTTCAATCGGTTTTGGTTTGGTTCCTGGAAATCTTGGCAGGAACCAAACGGTTCGGTCTCGGTTTGGGGCAAAAACAAGGGGGTGTCAGAATGGAAATCCCGAACCAGAGGTGGGAGGGAGGGGGGTCTGGCCGGAGGCCTTAAAGTTTTTTCCTATTTGGGTTGAAAGTGCCCTAAAATGGGCATAGGGCCACTGAGAGGCACTTTTGGTAATGCAGACACCTTCAACCAACATCAAGGCAGCCACTCATGGGTCAATACATCATAATAGAACTTTTATTCATCTATCTACACTTATCACTGCATGATGGCAAAGCGGAAGAGGTACGAGTTCAGCTTGTAGTCCTATATTATACCAAGACCCTTGTGTTGGCAGGACCACACAGGAATTCTCGGTGGACAGTACCCTTGACTGTCCAGACTGTGGCCAGGTGGTTCATGTTGGTACTGGTGGGGGAAGGAACCTAGAGAGTCATCACTCCTCAAAGACATGTAAGACAGCAAGTACAGAATGGAATGCTCAAACCAAACGAAGGCCCGAGAAATCACTCCTTACCTTCTTCGGACCCAAGCTCGCACTTAACCCACCCACAGTCTCCACACCTCGGCCTGTCCATGTGCCAGAATTCGTGTATTTGTCAGTCCCCTGGATGTACACTTGGAGTCCACCAAAAGTCCACCAAAAGTCCACCCAAAGTCCGAAAAGTCTCTCTAAAGTCCACTTTCAGTCCACCAAAAGTCCATTCAAAAATTTTGTCCACTCCAGTTCAGTCCTCATGGAGTCCTCATGGAGTCCTCATGCAGGACTCAAGCTGGACTTATGGCAGATAGACTCAAAATGGACTCCACCTGGACTTTGCATGGACTTTATCAGGACTTTCCATGTACTGATGAAGATTATAAATAATAATATATACACACCAACACATTTCCAAGTACTTTCACCAATACATTTCCTAATACATTCACCAACACATTTTCAAGTACTTTCACCAATACTTTCACCAATACATTTCCCAATACATTCACCAACACATTTTCAAGTACTTTCACCAATACTTTCACCAATGCATTTCTAAATACATTCCTTCTTACTAATACACAACAACAACAACAGCAACACAACAACAGCAACCTGGCTCATCAGTGTCTTTGGCATCATTGGTGTCTGTACCAATCTCAACCTTACTTTCGTCACCTTTGCAGTATTTTACACTGAGGCCATGATTCTGATTGAAATGCTCAGACTCCAAGGAATCATTGAACTCCAATCCAAATGGCCTTTTTCATTAGTAGTCTTTGAAATGCTTATCAGTTTGGAACATTCCAATTGGAATACACATTTTTTCAGATTTGTAGTGTATGCTTTTCTGAAAAGCGTTGGCTATTTTTCAGTTTTTTGTGTTTTTCTCAATCAGTTTTGTATATAAAGTAAATCTAATTGTATATGTAGCATTGTGTACATAATGGGCATCATAATCACTTTAGGTAATATTTTCCCACGGTCCATATTTGGTAATTATTCGATTGGAGTCTGAGTGGAGTTTGAGTAAAGCTGTAAGATTTCATTATGATAATGTTTTTTTACTTCCACCTTTCTTAACCACATAAAGATGTCAAGCAGGTATCACTTTTAGTTAATCACGATGTTGTCAACAGTTCACATCAATATCTTGGTCACTTCATCTTCATGACTTCATTTTCATCTTCAATTCCACCTTCACTTTCACTATTCATCTCTTTCATCATCATCATCATCTCCATCTGCACTTTCACCTTTACCTTTCACCATTCATCTCTTCACCTTCATCTTCATCTGCACTTTCACTTTCACTTTCACCTTCACTTTCACTTTCACCATTTATCTGTTCACTTTCATCTTTATCTTCACCTGCACCTTCACCTTCACCCCCTTACTTTCACCTTCACCTCCACCTGCACTAAGCAAATATGCACTTATAGTTACTAACTATTTGTTCAGGAGTCCATATTAATCCCATAGTCATTTTCACTTCACCTTCACCTTCATCTCCACTTCCACCTTCACCTTCACCTTCATCTCCATCTCCACCTTTCATCTCATGTTCATCTCCCCATCATCCAGGATTGAATACATTTTCCATTTTATTTATGTTAATGCTTTCCTCAACTTATATCAGAGGACATCCAGTTCCATTTATGAAACTGCTTTTATTTATACTGGACTTACAACACCAGTTCCAGTTCCAGTTCCAGTCAATCACACAATACATCCTCACATTGTTTTCCTTGTCTGAGGGAGAGCCCATTTGGCTATGGGTGTGCAGTAAAATATATTGTTCAACTGATGAGTAACAGAAGATGATTTGGGATCTGCATGGGTAACCCCCAGGTATTTCCCACATACCTGTGCCCAATTGATAAAACTTATACAGGTCTGGTACATGAAATCAATGGACTATTCAGAAGTGTATATGTCATACCAGTGATTATCTTGCCTACTCATTCTTAGCACTACGTGTGTAGTGATAGATCATTCTGTTTCATTGCTAGGTGACATTTTTGGGATTTAAACTAGTGTAAAACAATGACATCACCCATTTGACTCCTATCACCATTGAGGACCATTGAGTCACTTTGTAAGGCCCTGTGAGCTCTGTAGCAAACATGTAAGGGGTTTGCTTTGTTTGTATTCTAATACAGTCTCAAACTGCATCCAAGAATAATTAGTGGACATGGTCAGAAATTCATAGATGTAACAAGATCAGTTTAATCCCAATGTAACAAATTGTTAATACTGGGTTAATTCAAGATATTGTTTGGGCTTGTATTCATCAGACACAAATATCTAAATCCAACTAAATCTTCAGACTGTTCATGAGGGTGCTTAAGTATCACTAAAATCAGATGAACTCAAAAACTGTCTTCATTAAAATGTATTTACATGTAATAACTGGATTAATACAAAGGGTTAAGGGGAGGGGAAAGGAGTGAAAATGGAAGGATTAGGAAGGGGAAAGTGGAAGGGAGAGTGGTGGAGCCAACAGGGGGAAGGGGAGGAGGGAGAGAGGGGAAAGAATGGGTAAGGGGGAGGCAGGG
This sequence comes from Hygrocybe coccinea, assembly GCA_963555575.2. Classification (NCBI taxonomy): domain Eukaryota; kingdom Fungi; phylum Basidiomycota; class Agaricomycetes; order Agaricales; family Hygrophoraceae; genus Hygrocybe; species Hygrocybe coccinea. Next base: position 1,559,320 of record OY742000.1, read on the forward strand.
AGGGGGGAAAGAGGGGGAAAGAGGGGGAAAGAGGGGGAAAGAGGGGAAAGAATGGGGGAAGGGTTGGGGGGAAATAAGGGGGAAAAGGGGCAAAAAGAGGAGGAAGGGGAGGGGGAATGGAAGGAGGAAGGGGAGGGGGAAAGAGAGGAGGAAGAGGAGGAAGAATGGAAGGAGAAGGGGAAGGAGAAGGGAGAATGGGAATGGGAATGGGAGGGGGAATGGGAATGGGAGGGGGAAGGGGAAGGGGAAGGGGAAGGGGAAGGGGAAGGGGAAGGGGAAGGGGAAGGGGAAGGGGAAGGGGAAGGGGAAGGGGAAGGGGAAGGGGAAGGGGAAGGGGAAGGGGAAGGGGAATGGGAAGGGGAAGGGGAAGGGGAATGGGAAGGGGAAGGGGAATGGGAAGGGGAAGGGGAAGGGGAATGGGAAGGGGAAGGGAATGGAAGAGGAAGGGAGGGAGAGAGTGGAAACTCACCGCGGCCGCTGCTGTTGCTGCTGCTGCCGTGCCGCTGCCGCCGTTGTAGTTGCTGCGGTTGCTGCTGGGGCCGTGGGGCTGCCGCCGCGTTCACACTCATGGGCGTCATGGAGCTGGGGGTGTCTGTCAGTATCAGTAATAGCCACAAAAACCAAAAAAAAAACACTTATCTTAGCAGCAGGGGTGGGCACACCACCCCCCGCTGCGTCCTTTTCTTGCTACCGTCCCTTGTTCCCACTGAAGGCGTTGGCGTTGGCATTCACATGGGTGGGCGTGGGTGTGGGGTGGGCGTGGGCGTTGGTGGTGTTGGTGGGTATTGGTGGGCGTCGGTGGATGTTGGCGGCTGTTGGCATTGGCCGGGGCGTGGGCTGACCGGGTGTGGGTGTTGCTTCGTCGTTCGTGCAACCGGTGGGCATCGCGTTGGGTATCGCGTTGGGGTTGCTCCACATGTTTGGCGTTGGGTTTCGCATTTGTTGATTGTCACATGATGTGATTTTTGTTGACGCGCCATAAATGGTCCGTGCGCCAAACAAATGTATATAAACAGGCAAAACTCACGTATCTATTTTGGGGCATGCTGCCCCAAATTAAATACTATTATTACATTACATAATAAATCTAGCAGAAGTCTGGTTGGAGTCCTGCTGGACTCCACATGGACTCCACATATATGAAAGTTCAGATTGTCCACCAAAAGTCCATCAGGAGTCCTCTAGTGGACTGGACTGAATATGGACTCCAGGTGGACTTTAGAAGGACTAAAATTGATTGATTTGGCTGAGAAGTCCAGTCCAAGTCCACCAAAAGTCCTGCAAAAGTCCACCTAAAGTCCTGCAAAAGTCTGCCAAAAGTCCATGTGGACTTTAGGAGTACATCTGGCTTAGTGACAAGTGCTCCAGAATTCCACTTTATGCAACTTTCATCCTTGGAAAGAGGCCAGGATTCACCTCCCGAGTCATCAGCAACAGCAAGAACATTACAACAAACCATGTCACATACCACTGGAGTTGTCGATGTTGAAGACAACCATCCATGCTGCTGTTCAAGCACTTCAGACATTATCCAAAGCCATGAAGCGTATTCCTGCGGACACTCCCCTGGCAGACAGGAGCCATCGCCTGGCCAACTTCACTGGCGATCCACAAGCATGCATTGGTCTGGAGATCGACGACTGGGCTGATATCTTGAACCCAATGTTCAAGCGGTCTTTTGGGTGGGGAATGGAGGAGCATCGAGAGAACACAAAGGATATGTTGCAGCGTGGCGAATATGGACTGGATGGCTTTCTGAAATTCCTGAAGTACTTTGTAGACCATTGTGGTCTGCAAGTTAGAATGTTTGAATCCAAGCTCGAATTGCTCGTAAACGAGATAAATGAAAAGTAGGGAAGATTAAACTCGGCATCAACATTGTGAAACTTACGGCACTCTAGATTCCCATGTACGGCTCCTGTTCAGGCCGTTGAGGTAATCGACATTGATCAGATAGAGGATACTAGAATGACCAAAACCAAATCAGACACGGACAGCATAGATCCTGAACGGCCTGAACACCCAGGAATGATAACAATACCCAGAGTTCCCTGTGGAGGAAATCTGATAGTGTTTGCACCAGGGAAGAATCAGCATACCTCATACCCATTTGGCCTCCACAGCGAGCGGCTCACTCCATGGAACTACCACTCCATCAACAACAAGTTCTACCTGCAATCGAAGACTTGCACCAAAGCTATCTTGGAGCAAGGCAAGACATGTGTTCTTTGTCAGGCGTTGACGTCAATGTCAATCTATCAGAGGATCATCGATCGCATGGAACATGGTGTCCACGAAAACACACCTTTCACGTATCATGGAGTTGGAGGACTTGTCACAGTTATCCGAAGAAAGTCAGACCAGATCGAGCAGTTACAGTTCACGAAGCTCAACAACAGTCGTAAGCTGCTGGGGAAAGTGGTGGCATTGGAGGATCATAAGCAGTGGATTATCGGTTACCTTTGACGCCCAGCTCATCGCCACGATTGTCATATGTTCTATTGGCATCTCCACCCTTATGGGCGTCTATATCTATGCAACCTATATTCGGATAACACAACCTCCCCAACAATGACTCAGATATCAGATCCATCATAGTTGCCGACAACCGATGACTCCTTTGACCTATCTTGGCCAACCATCTTGTTCTTCTTCACACGTCACCTCCACATTCATTCGCTTTCTTCTTATCAGCTGACCGCCGGTGCTCAGCTAACAACCTGAACTCGCATGTATGACAAGTTCCCTTGATGCTCCACAAAGACTTGCATTCCGACATGTTCCATCACCTTTGTGTACCAGTCCACTGGTCAAGAATATCCACACCTAGTCGACATCCCAGTCATCCAGTACCCTGCAGCCAAGAAGGGTTATATGAAGCACCCTTGCTTATCGTACTGCAGGAACCACAGTTGCTGCTGTATGATTACCAGTGTTCATTGCATCGCCCCCATCATGGTTCTTCCCCATTCAGTGATTCACCTTCTCCCCTGCCTCCAATGATGAAGCATCATGTTCACCTTTCCATCCTGATCCCGCATACACATACTCATAGTCGTATGCTGCTATTGGCTAGGCATCCACTGCCAATGCAAACCATTAGGAAGACGAACCAATCTCATCATTCCCAAACTAGGAACTCAGCCACATGACATCCACATGGCTGCCTCATGTTCACCATATTCCTGCTGACGCATCCACTCATGGATTGTTTCACCTCCTTACCATGAGGCATCCATGAGGTGCAGGGTCTGGACCCTTGATTGCTCCAAACCATTTCCTTGCAATCACAACCTGAAACACTGATGGACATGCTGTATCTGCAGGACAGTCTTTTTGTTCTTGCATTCCTCTCGGTTTGTACATACAGACCCGGTAGTCTGTCTTTCATGGCAATTCCCTAACTCTTTTGTATTTTAACCTTCATCTTTGAACTGTTCCTCTTTTTCCCTTCCCTTTCCTCACGTTTAGTCTGGTTTCCACCTCCTGGTTCACTTTCCTAGACTCCCTCTCTCCCCAGACTGCTACTTGCTGTATAGTAGTAGTAGACCATGAATACACCTTATTCTTTGTGTTTCCTCTGGTCTGATCTCGACTCAGTTTAGTTGGTTGTTGCTGGAGCCCGCTGATCTAGCGATCTATAACAAGGACTTGTTACTAGCATTTATCATCTCGCAATCATGCCAAACATGATCACAGGATGGAAGACTTACACTCGACGCTTTGATCAACAATATTGCGAACTTCTCGCAATACAGTCGTCCACCAAAGCAGAGGGCAAGAAAAAAGAGTCTTCCAAACCTTCATCTTTGTCTAAACCATCCACCTCCCCCGCATCTTCCGCACCATCTACTTCTAGCGTTAAAACAGAAGCGGTTGACCCCATTATCGCTGCACAATGAAAGGCTGCTGGACAGTGCATCATATGCGCTTCCAAAGACCATTGGGCTAATGCTTGCCCTAATCGCACCTCTTCATCCTCTCTCTCTCCCACCACCACCCCTCGCAGCAGCAATCGCTCCAGTCGTGGACAGAACAAACGCGCTCACACCATTCGTGCGATTACAAAGGATGAAAAGGAGACGAAAGAAGCAAGTTCTTTGGGAAACACTTTCTATGAGACATCGGGTGTGTCTAAATTTACACATGCGCAGAAAGCGGAACTAGTTAATAATCTTGTATCTGAGGGACATTAGATACATCATCTTGTTCGGACTTCTTCGATGATTTACCGGACGATTCTTTATATGGACTATCTTCTTATCGCTGTCTAGGCTCTTTAGTTTCTTCAAATGACACTTTTCAATCACACTTTATCTTGAAACTATAGATACTTGCAAAAAGTTTCCTGTCCATATTCTTATTGATTCTGGCGCTTCTGGTCTTTTTATAGATCACTCCTTCATCGAGAACAACAGTCTCTCTCGGCAGTATCTGGAATCCCCGATACCTGTATGGAACGTCGATGGCTCACCTAACCAAGACGGCCCCATCGATTCTTATTGTGATGTCAATCTTTTCGTGCCACCATCATATTCTGAATGCCTTGACTTGGAGATTTCCTCCATCGGCAACTTCGACGTCATTCTCGGCTTCCCTTGGATTCGAAAACACAATCCACACACTGGTGTCATAGACAAAACCCTCGAGATATTTCAAAAGGGAATTCCTTCGACATCCCTGACCGTGGATTCAATGTATGAATCAAGAGTCGACACTCCTTTGGATCCTTATGAAGAATTCATTGCTTCGGTTGATCTCGGATCCGATGATGAGTACTTTTCCTTCAAATGAGATCAAATCCTCCACATGATTAACAGCATTTCACTCGGAGATACTTCGCGTACTACAATGGTTGAAGAAGATATGAAAGCGTTCATACCAGAGAAGTATTGGGATTACGAAGACATCTTTCTTAGAAAGTCTTTCGACAAACTTCCTGCACATTCCGACTTTGATCACGCTATCAATCTTAAAGATTCTTTCACACCACAGCACGGAAAACTTTACTCCTTATCTCCTCAAGAACAAGTCGAACTCGACAAGTTTCTAGAAGAAAATCTTTTGACAGGACGAATACGACCTTCTAAGTCACCCCAAGCTGCTTCCTTCTTTTTCGTAAACAAGGTTGAAGAAATTAACGCTTTAGGTTCTGATCCAGGATTACGCCCAATCCAGGATTATCATTATCTTAACGCCCACACAGTTTGCGATCGCTATCCGCTCCCTCTCCTATCTGAAATCCTCCAACAACCAAAATTTCAGTCAGTGAAACACTTTACCATTATCGATGTTTGCTGGGGTTACAACAATATTCGGATTAAACATGGAGACGAATGGAAGGCCGCATTTATTATGAACCGTGGACTATTTGAACCTACCGTTATGTTCTTTGGACTCTGCAATGCCCCCGCCACCTTTCAACAGATGATGAATATTCGATTTCATGATGTTCTTGCAACAGGTTGTGTTTTCATTTATATGGATGACATTATTATCCTAGGAGATACCCCTGAAGAACTCGAAACGAATACCCGACGTGTACTTAACATCATGCGAGAGAATAACCTCTCTTGCAAACCTGTCAAATGTCAATTCGAAAAAGATTCCGTTCGATATCTTGGACAAATTATCTCTCATGGGGAAATAGCTATTAACCCCACCAAGATTCAATCAATCTCTGATTGGCCAACTCCAAAACACGTTCGCGACGTACAATCATTCCTTGGCACAATGAATTTCTGGCGCAGATTTGTAAAAGACTTTTCTTCCATTGCTCGACCTTTACATCAACTCACATGAAAAGATGTTAAATTCACTTGGTCTTCCGACTGTTAATCCGCATTCGATAAATTAAAACAAGCTATCACTTCTGAACCAAAGCTCCTCGTTTAGATCTACTCTATATCCTCGAAACCGACTCTTCTGGATTCGCAATTGGCGCCGTACTTATGCAAAAAAACATGATGATAAACTACATCCTATCGGCTATTATTCCACTTCAGTCATCCCATGCCACCTTGCACCGAGCTTCAACAATTTCAAGAAAAGTTGTTGCTCGATGCTATGGTATTTGCGGTACCCCCCAGCTATGGTATCTACCAAATGGTAGCTCCCAATCATGGTAGCTACCATATTCAAATGTTGTGCTTCACGGTATCTACCCACTAATTCATGTCACACAGTGTCTGAGGGATCACATTCTCTGTTTTTCTGTTGCTGTTGCTTTCAATCATCTCATAGCATAATCTTTAAACAATATCCCTATACTAGTCAATTAGCAATTTTCCTGACATTCCACTAACAAAATAACACTAAATATTAACCACTACAAACTATCAATCAAACTACTCCCTGCAACATAAAACACTTGACATCTGATATTCACATCAATCATTCTCTATTATCCAGATTATCTGGAGAAAACAAATGCCAATTACTAATGCTTATAATTTCAACTTTTCATTCTAAATTCACTTCACATGAATAGTAACAAAATGATTATGAACATACCATGATTACAATGTTTGATCAAAGCAGTGCAGCTCAAATGTTGATGTTTGAACACTCATATCAATGGAATTCATCAACAGGCAAAAGTCTGTATAAAGTATTTAAATATACACAGTTGATAGTAATTTAGCAATATTATCGATCACTCCAGACTTGGCTTGAACTCACAAATTTATTAATTTGAGACTCATATTACAATCCAGAACGATGTTAGTCTTGCTCTGGACATTTACAGCTCATCTTGCAAAGTGAGCCATTTATATGAGCAAATACTTTTGTTACACCTCTAACATATTTACACATTGACATTAGATTTTGTAAAGTGCTCATTCAACCAATTTACATATTATGAGCAGTTGGTATAACTGTAGAACTAACTTGCTTGAATATAGACTTGATAACCTTCCAAGTTATTCTAGTAGCTATTGAATCCCCTGGTAGCTACATGTCACAATGGTAGCTACCATGTCACACTGGTGTAGAGGTCTGACGACACTCTGAGTACGTATCATCGATATATCACAGATACTCACGAACCCGACTCGTCCCACTTCCTCATACTCGAAACCGACGTAACCCGACATCACCCGCTGTACCCAATGTATACCATCTACCAATGGCCGATCTTATACCGACGGCCGATCTTATACCAACACCGATGACTTATATCGCCCAAAACAATCACACGTGACACCTTGGACTCCCTATACCGACATCGGACTTATACCCCCTGTCCTCATTGGACATAGGTCCTTTATTTTCCATCTTTTTCGTTATATCTTTTCCTCTCCATTCCCGTTCCTTCGTTGCCTCGCAACTCCCATCTTCTCCTTCCTATTTCATACCTCCTTTGTAGTTACTATCGGCCAAAGTAACTTATACCAAAGTAGCACTCTTGACAGACTTCTATAAAACAGTGACCGACAACTGTATAATAACAACAATCCAGTTCCCCCCTCTTTGTCTTGCTCAGAATCGTTCAGAACTCCTTAGAACCTCTCATCGTCGTAGCCCATAGACTTCCCCCTTTATATTTACTATTTTATCTCGTTTTATTGTTACCCGCTCGCCGTACCCGATCCAACCCGCCATACCCGACGTCGTTGGTATCGTCGGCTTCCCTATTTCTCACCCGTTATCGTCATATTAGGCGATGGCTTTATTTATATTCTCTTACTACCTATTTTACTACGACTCACAACACTGATTACCCTGTCACTTTCACGCTGACACCCCCTTGGTTAGGATCATTTATTCCGAAGCCACCCCAAACACGCCTTTACATCTGGAGCCCACCACGAGGGTAATCAAGTGTTAAATTTTATTTTATCTTTGGTTTCTGTTATGGCTAACATCTTCGAGACCACCCTCCAAGAATTCTCTCAAAACTAGTTTCCCTCCTTTCGTCTCCGCCTTCAAACATTGACCTACCGACCTCTGCCATTGAATATCGACCTATGTATTATCGTCTTCCATCATCTGAATTATTGTCAAAACAATATCGTCGTCATATCGTCATCCAAATTATCGTCACCCGAATTATCGTCATCCGAACTACCGTCCTACGAACCATCGTTATCCACACACCCGACCAACACACATACATATAACCCCACCCACTCTCGTCCCACACTATGTCTACCATCACCGCTCGTCATGCTGTCACCTGTCCAATGCCTGCTCGTGGACACTCAACCACTCCCACATTTGACAGAAACCCGCTCACCTTAAACCACTATTTCGAGGAAATAGAAATCCTTGCCGCTGATGCTGGTCTTAACGATGCAGGACACATCAAACACAGTCTTCGATACGCATCTCTTAGTGACTATGAACTTTGGGCCCGTTTACCCTCTGCATCCGCCACCAATTATACTGCCTTCAAAAACGCAGTCCTCGTGTTGTACCCCGGCACTGAAGATGATCACCGCTACTCACCGGCTGACCTCGACAGACTTACACAAACCCACGCCACCCACGGTATTCACACCCGCGCTGACCTTGTGAATATTATGGCGAATACATCCGAATCACTGGTTTCCTACTCAACAAAGGAAGAATCTCTACCCGCGAATGCAACGTCGTGTATGAGAACGGCTTCCATACCAACCTCAAAAGAAACATTAAAACCCACCTCCAATATCAGCAGCCTGACCATTTCCACAGTGACCCTTACGACTTCCAGGATTTCCATGACTGCGCGAACTTCCTCTTAGCCGGGACCGCCTCAGATCCATCCAGAGTTACCCGCCTGTCTTCAACTCCACCGGCTGCTACCCGATATCCAACACCTGCTGCTGCCACCAGGTACCCGTACCCCATCGTAACCCGCTATGAACCCACCATCCCCAAACCCGAACCCGTCGATCGTAACGTCTCTGATTTATTTCACCTCGTTTCCCAACAGTTGTCGGCTTTAACACAAGCCATCACAGACACCGACAGCCATTCAAAACACCAAACACAACGGCATGAAACAACCCCATCCCTATATCCCCACGCCAACCTCGTCTGTCTGTTTTGTGAAAGTTCTCACCATCACATCCGCGATTGTTTCATCACCGAACAGTACATCGTCGATGGTATGTGCCACAAAAACGACTACAGCCACATCGTCTTGCCCAACGGTATGTACCTCCCTCGCAACGTCGTCGGTAGAACTATGAAAGACTGTGTCGACTCTTGGCATATGCAAAACCCGGGCAACCACACACCCACTATCCGGACACCAGTAGAACACTTCGTTGCTCACCCATCTCCCCCGCCACAAATTGAGACCAACAACCACGAAACCAATGCCGAAATCCTCCGCTTAACAGAGTCAATAGACCAACTTAGAGCACAAATTCGAAACCGCAAATCGTCCTTGGCCCCAGTACTAGTTTTACATCAGAGTGTTGTACGCGATGATGTCTCTCCTGTCGACACCGAGCCCCCGCCTTCTCCGCCTATCGAACCCCCAACTTGTCTACACCTGGTACTGTCCAGCAACATAGAAACTCAACCCGATCCCCTTTTCGACACCTCGTCAGTACCCGCACATTCGTCAACCCTCGATCTATCGATACCGCCCCCGTCGTCTCCAGTCCCAACCGTGTTATTACCCATTTTGCCCCCACCGCTCATTGTCCACAAACTCGAACCACTGCCGATCGTCCCAGACCCCCCTACAGCCGACCCGCCCACATTATCATTAACTGTCTGTTTGCCGTCCCCACGTATAGCGATGCCCCCCCCTTTGATCGAGTCTCCCACACCTGCTCTTCACACCATCCAGCCGCCGCCAACCAAACCTGCCTTTGTCCACGTACCCCCACTGCTCACGACCGCCCACGTACCCACTATCACGGCTTCATTGGCTGCCTATAACGGCACACTCGACCTTCCATCCCCGACTAACGGCTTACTGTCTCCTCAGGATCGTGTCAGTATTGGTTCCCACGAAATCACAGTCATCATTTTACAATCCACCGCCGCCCTAACACCATCTTGTAACCGTGTTCTCAACACCACCCTCATGATCATCCTTGTCTTTGTAAATGAAGCGCTTCAATACCTCCGCGCTTCATTCAAATATCCTTATAGGGGAGAGTATACCTCCTCATTGTCCTCGTCACCGATTTTCGCGTTTTCCGCCCTCGATCAAACCTCGAAATCGGTCCCTCCCACACCCACTTTTGGCCACCCGCTCTCGACATCCGCTCACGCAATGTCTGACGACAGACACCCACGTTTGCGTCCACCCCCAGAACCTCCACCTCGTCTATGAGATATTCATCTAGATTTCTTCGTCTTGTCTCATTCTAGGTCTCTCACGTCTTCCACCAATGAACCCGATGCACCCGACACCAACGTACTCGCCCATATACCGAACCTGACATACCCGCCATTATCCGATATCGAACCCGACCATGATTGAGTATCCCCTAGTCTCGAATTTTATATTTACCTCTCTATATATAGACTTTTCTCTTTTCTTTAGTTTCTTTGCCAACGCAGTCATATGATGCCAACAAGTCCCATGCTTAAGGGAGCCGATTGGCTTTCCCTGGCTGGGTGGATACCGCTGATACACTGCCGCGGTATTTCCTTGATTTTCTCGTATATTTGAAACTCGAATTATGTTCATTAGATTCTATTTACAAGTGTTATTATACATAGATAAAGATAAAGATATAGAAAAGAAGAAGAAAAAGAAACTCGATATATTTTACCGCTCCCCCTTGTACTCCTGCTTCAGCGACTCCCGCAAGCCCATAATCCGCTCTTGCTCGAGCCGGACCCGCTGGAACTGCTGCCCGAACTCTATCAACTTCGCGTTGATCTCCGCCCCCGCCACCCCAAGTTCCTCCGTCAACTCCCCCAACCACTCTGACGTGAGCTCCATACCCCGCTCCAGCTCCTCAAATCGACCCGTCCCTCGTGCCACCTTGCGTCGTTTTGTCGGCTGCGCAACGATGACGGCCTCTGACCCCGAATCCGATGTATCCTCCACCCGCCTCTTGCTTGTCGACACTTTTGACCCTTTTGGACGAATCGGCGTTGTCCTGAACTCCAGCGGCTTTCATGTCGCACCACCCGCCTTCGCCTTCCCCTTTTCGTTTGTCGACTTCCGTTTGCCACCACCCGCCCGATGTGTCACGTTTGTGCACCCCTTTTTCAGCCGATGGCACCGCTCACACATGTACCCGGCGGTCCCTCGACACGCCTCTCCCGCCTTCATGCAACCGGCACACTGCTGTAAAGCAAAAGGTCGCGTTAGCTGACCTGTTATTCAGAGATGACGAAAGAAAGGAAGTTAGTTGTACTCACCGTGAAACCTGCCACCTCCTCAACGGCTGCTTCTTCCTCCGCCTCCGCTTCGTTTTGTTCCGACTCCTCACCCACGACCTTCTCAAAAGTCACGTGTTCGTACCCACCGGCTGCCATCCCTACACTCAATGCCCTCACCCCACCCATTGCGTTGGCCATTGCGCCCACATTCCCGTCACCTGCTGTCCCCACACTCGAACACCGCAATTCACCTGCTACGTCGGCCGTTTCGTCCACATCTCCAGGTGCGACTTTGCTCGGCTTCAGAGATGACTTTTCACTCTACCTTGGATTCCCTAGGGACTCCCTAGGGACAGCAGGGAACCCCCAGGGAATGCAGGGAGTCCCTAGGGAATGCAAAAATTCCCTAAAATTCCCTAGGGACTCCCTAGGGACTTGACAGAGACAAAGTAACCAATCCAGTATCTCATAAAAATTCAACTTTTCATTGGTCCCTAGGGAGTCCCTGAAAAACTCGGCTTTTTTCCAGTTTTGTGCCATTATCTTGATGAATAATAACTTTATTAAATAACAAATAAGAACAAAACAATTAGATTTATTATGTGCTTGGATTCTAATCTATATTTGGATATGTTGAATGCCCAGTCCCTAGGGACTTTTTGAAAACTTGACAAAGTAGTTATAAGATTCATTGCAGGAGTTTCCATTTTGGCTTATGTCTCAATCAACACTATTTATATGATACTATCCAGTTAATACCTTCTGTCAGGTTAAATTCTAACATCTTTCTCTTCCTCCTCCTCTTCATCACTATCATATTCATTTCCCTCTTTGTCCTCCTCCTCCTCCTTCTCATCTTCCTCACCTTCCTCACCTACACTTTCACTTTCACCTTCACCTTCACTTTCATCTTCATCTTCATCTAGCAAATACTCACTCACAGTTACTAACTACTTGTTCAGAAGTCCATATTAATCCCGTAGTCATTTTCACCATCACCATCACCATCACCATCACCTCCATCTTTACCCTCATCTTCGTCCTTATACAACAACAACAACAACAACAACAACAGCAACAGCAGCAACAGCAGCAGCAACAGCAACAACAGCAACAACAGTCTCAACTCTCACCACCATCAGCACCAATACAAGCACCAGCACCAGCAACAAGCCCACAATGCCAAATGTCAAGAGTGTCAGTGCCTACTGCAACAACTGTGGCAATACCTGTATCATGATACCCATGCTAATTGCCAACACCTTCAATGGCCCATGTGATTCCAAACACCAGAGTATCATCATCATGATCAGCTTCCTCTTCTTCCTCTTCCTGTTCTATGTGTGTTCTTATTATCCTTCTACTTTATAATTATCTCCTAGATACCACACTTCTCATCTCCAGAACTCAGTCTGATCCTTTTCATGTCATTATAGTTCTTTTGTTTGTCCAATTTTCTGGACTTTCTTTTTATTTACTGTGAGTATAACTTGACAAGTAGCTGAGTGGCATTGAAACTAGAGTACTTTGTCATGTATCAACATCTTGTAAATCAACCAGAGTCACCCTCTTCCCTCTGTTTACCTCAAACTTAAAACTTTGACTTGGGCTTCACTTAGAAAATCTGTCAACTCCAGACTCCTCTGCTCAGTCTCATCTACCTAGCCCTAGTATGGCTTAGGTAAGTAGTAGGGATAAGGGTAATCTCTGATCTGCAGGTATTCGTACTCTTGAGAGTACGAGTACAGATACAGATTCTCATATCCGTGGGCTTCAAAATGAGCCCAAGATCATCTGAAATCTGTGGGTAAAATCTGCGGATATTGTATCCATATCTGTGGTGAGTACAAGTACAAATACAGACAAATGTATGCTGGGATTACCCCTGCATTTGCCTACTCGCAATCCTACACATTATGAAACAAAGACTCTGCAACTTTCCAAGTTGGGGCAATGTTGGGAAGCCTGAGTTGGGGTCAAGTTGGGGATGCATGAATCCACCTAGTATTGCAAGATTACTGAGTTGTCTTTAGTGATTGGCACGGGTATGGCGACCCGCATGGGTAATGGGTATGGGTTAGTGTTGCCTCAGACCGGTCGACCAGGAAAAGCTGATCCCAGTCCTGAACTTTTGATGCACAACCAGGGGTTTCCTAGGGTCTTATTTTATGGCCATGGATCAGGGCTACAAAATAAGACCCTAGGAAACCCCTGGTTGTACATCAAAAGTTCAGAACCGGGATCAGCTTTTCCTGGTCGACTGGTCTGAGGCAACACTAGTATGGGTACGGGTATGATTCTCCTACCGGCGAGCTTTATTTTAAGCTCCAGATTGTCCAAAATGGTCAAGTATTGAATGAGTTATGACTAAATCCATGTTATAGTTAGTGTATTGCATGGGTTTGGTGACCAGCATGGGTAAATGCTGCAGGATCTGTGTTTTTGATAGCTTTTGACCTCTATGGACCCAGATCTGAAGTTTGTTTTGCACCAAAAATTTCCTTTGAGATATTAAATTTGTCCACAACTGTAGTACAAAACAAATATTAGGGTCTTACTCAGAGAATTTACTTGGATTTTAGTATCAATTATGTGATGTTTAAAAATAGTTAATATTTCAAAATGTAAATTAAAGAGGTAGAGGAAGAGGGAAAAAGGGAGGGGGGCAATGGGGAGGGAAGAAGGGGGAGGGAAAGGGAAGGAATGGGGAGGGAGAGGGAAAGAGGGAGGGGGAGGGAGGGAAGGAGAGGGAGAGGGAAGGAGAGGGGAAGAGGGAGGGAGGGGGAAGGGGAGAGAGGGGGGGAGGGGGAAGGGGAGAGAGGGGGAAGGGGAGAGAGGGGGGGAGGGGGGGGGAGAGAGGGAGAAGGGGAAGAAGAGAGGGGAGGGGGGGGGAAGGGGAAGAAGGGGGGGAAGAATGGGAAGGAGGGAGACGGGGGGGAAGGAGGGGGGAGACAGGGGAGGGAGGCGGTGTCCTTCGTCCATGGTACCGTCATCGTCCTGGTCCCTTTCCCGGTCCCCGTCTTCCCTGTTGTCCCCGTCGTCGTCATCCTCGTTGTTGTCCTCATCGTCCGTCGTCCCCATCGTCCTCGTCCTCATCCTCATCTGTCATTGGAGCGGGTGTGTGGGGGGTGTGGCTAGGGCAATGTAGTCAGTAATGCAAAGTATGAGATTTAAAAAAAAACTTACCTTTGCAGCGGGGGTGGGTACTGCACCCCCGCTGCTTCCGTTGCCACTTCTTCCTGGCCACCGTGGGTACTTGTCTGGTGTTGCCATGTACTGGTGTGGCCGTGGTTGGCGTCGGCGTCCGGGTTGTTTGCGCATGTATTGTTCATGTGTTTGTTCACGCGTTTGTTGATTGTCATGTGATGCAGCGTTTCCTAAATGGTCCGTGCACCAAATACAGGTATATAAATGGCCGAAACTCAGCTAATTTAGTTGGGGCATGCCCCGAAGTATCTAATATGTACTTAAATAATAAGCAATGTAACAAATATTTCAATTCCCCAGGAGTCCCCAGGGATTCCCTGAAGAATTTAGCACTGAAATTCCCTAGGGACTCCTTGATTCCCTAGGGAAGATTTTGCCAGAGAATCCTGGATTTTGGTGTGAATTGGCTGTGAAAAATTCCCTAGGGACTCCCCCGAAATCCAAGGTCAAGTGTAAAGAGCTCCACATCTCTGCCGCCCACTCTCTCCACGCTTGTACCCCGCAATTCACCTGCTACAGCCACCGCATCGATGGCATCCATCCGCCTTTGCCGTTCCTCCATAGCCTTTCGACGGTACTCTGCTACCTCTTTATCTCTCCTCTGAGTCTCCTCGTCCACCGCGTGTTCTTGCAATACCCTTTGTGCATTCTCCCACAGTGCTTCATGTTCCCACTGTTTCCTCTCCCTTTCCTCTCGTCACCTTGCTTCTGTTTCCTCCTCGTATTGTTTATCGGCCTCCAGCCTCGCAAGTTCGGCCGCAATCTGATCCCGTTCCCGTACCGCCACCGCCTCTCTCCTGCTCAACTCCTTCTGCTGTCGTCTCTCTGCTTCTTCACATTGTCGCCCTTCCTCCTCCTCACACAGTCGTGTTACAATTTTTACCTTTGTGCCCCTGTCTTTTGCTTTGACAGCACGTGACACCCATACATTCCCACGAAGATGTGCCAAGTCCCACACTCTGATTGGACGATACCTTGTTACCGAACTCTCAGGTTGACCCCATGTCCTCATTGGATGACTTGACGGTGCATAACCATTCATGCACAACCAGAAGCTGAAGGAACCTGAAGACAATACAATCCGAACTTGACCATTCCATTCTTGTCACAACCCATGACCGGTGTGCATACCCGGAGACAAGAATACTCCATGACCCAACCACCGATCATACCCAGCAATCGGAATACTCTGGTTCTCCGCCAACCGATCATATGTCCACACCCATATGCTCATGACATTGTTATTGTTCTTTCACAATTCATCTACACGGTTCCTTGTGCCTGTCACAGACGAATGAATAGCCTTGTGCCTGATGACTGATCGACTTTCCTATTTCGAAGAAGACTGACACGTCATCCCGATCCTCATGGTTACCTTTGACGCCCAACTCATCGCCACGATTGTGATATGTTCTATTGGCATCTCCACCCTTGTGGGCGCCTACATCTATGCAACCTATATTCGGATAATGCAACCTCCCCACAATGACTCAGACATCGGATCCGTCATAGTTGCCGACAACCGATGACTCCTTGGACCTATCTTGGCCAACCATCTTGTTCTTCTTCACATGTCACCTCTACATTCATTCGCCTTTCTTCTCATCAGCTGACCGCCGGTGCTCAGCTAGCAACCCGAACTCGCATGTATGACAAGCCCCCTTGATGCTCCACAAGGACTTGCATTCCGACATGTTTCATTACCTTTGTGTACCAGTCCACTGGTCGAGAATATCCATACCCAGTCGACATCCCAGTCATCCAGTACCCTGCAGCCAAGAAGGGTTATATGAAGCACCCTTGCTTATCGTACTGCAGGAACCACAGTTGCTGGTGTATGATTACCAGTGTTCATTGCATGGTTCTTCCCTTCCCTATTCAGTGATTCACCTCCCCTGCCTCCAATGATGAAGTATCACATTCACCTTTCTATCCCGATCCTGCATACACATACTCCTAGTCGTATGCTGCTATTGGCCAGGCATCCACTGCCAATACAAACCATCAGGAAGACGAACCAATCTCATCATTCCCAAGCTAGGGACTCAACCACATGACATCCACATGGCTGCCTCATGTTCATCATGTGCCCGCTGACACATCCACTCATGGATCCTTTCACCTCCTTACCATGAGGCAACCATGAGGCGCAGGGTCTGGACCCTTGATTGCTCCGAACCATTTCCTTGCAATCACTCCTTGAAACACTGGTGGAAATGCTGTATCCTCAGGACAGCTTTATTGTTCTTACATCTCTCTCGATTTGTACCTACAGACCCGGTAGTCTGTCTTCATGGCATTTCCCTAACTCTTCACTACTTAAACCTGCATCTTCGAACTGTTCCTCTTTTTCCCTTCCCTTTCCTCACGTTTAGTCTGGTTTTCTCTCCCTGGTTCGCTTTCCTAGACTCTCTCCCTCCCCCAGACTGCTACTTGCTGTATAGTAGTGGTAGACCATGAATACACCATCCTTCTTGAGTTTCCTCTGGTCTGATCTCGACTTTTAGTTGGTTGTTGCTGGAGCCCGCTGATCTAGCGATCCATAACAAGTCGCCTCTCCGCTTCCTCCCGTTTAGCCTCCTCCTCCTCCACTCGCGCCAACTCTGCCATGTTGCCCAACCACCCCTCCATCTCCTCTGCGTAGTCCTGTTGGTCTTTCCATAGTGGCGGCTCCACGGTTTTGATCCCTGACATCTGGAGCTCTGCGATGAGCCCGTTATATACACGCTAGGATGATTAGGTCATTAGAAGATTAGAGAAACTGTGACTAGTAAGGCTTGCCAGCAACTTTTTACGGCCGACGATCCACTTCTTTACCGCCGTCTCTTGACCCTCGCCCGTCATCACCCAGACCATGCCATGACTTAACCCGTATGTGACCAGGCAACTAAGGGTGACAATGTTGGGTTTGAGTCGGGCCAGCCGAGATGGGCCGAGAAAATATTATTGTTAGGTACTTGACGGGGCAACTGAGAAGACACATATGTACCATGTGAGACCAGTGGGCCGAGTCAAGTGCTAGAGTATAGTGGATGGTCTGAGACCGTTGGGCCAACATTGGCTGGGATTATTGTCACCGGTCTGAGACCGTTGGGCCGACATTGGCAGGGATAATTGTCACCCATCTTAGACCGTTGGGCTGGCATTGGCTGGGATAATTGTCACCCGTCTCAGACCGTTGGGCCGACATTGGCTGGGATGGTTGTCACCTGTCTCAGACCATTGGGCCGACATTGGCTGGAATTATTGTCACCCGTCTAAGACCATTGGGCCAACATTGGCTGGGATGGCTGTTTATTCATCTTAGGTGTAGGGATCGACGCCGGTGTGGTCATTGGTGTTGTCATTGGTGTGGTCATCAGCGTTATCATCGGTGTTATCATCGGTGATATTATCGGTGTTGTCATCGGCATTGTCATTGGTGTTGTCATTGGTGATATCATTGGTGTTGTCATCGGCATTGTTATCGGTGTTGTTATCGGTGTTGTCATCGGCGTTGTTATCGGCGTTGTTATAGGTGTTCTCATTGGTGTTATTATATGCATTATCATTGCTGTTGTCATTGTTGTGGTCAATGGTCTTAGTGTATATTGCAAACATTATTTTTTTAATTGATCAAGGGCTACATCTAGACTGAAGATGGTATCTAGGCTTTTATCAAGAAGCATCTTGAGCCTTGTCGTATCCCCTATACATGTCCTGAATTCCTGTTTAATATTTGCTTCTTCGTGTTCAATCCAGAGCCGATGTTTGGCTGGGTATTGGTTGACTACCACTCCATACCTGACCTTCTGCTTTTTCCGGCTTGCCCATCCTTTGTAAATTGAAGCATCTAGACATTTCTGTTTTCGTGTTTTTCTCTGTTCATGCAACGAGGAACCTGCTTTTGAATGATTTGATATCAGCATATATTTGCAAAACTTTTTCATCGGACTTGCATTTGTTTGAGGGCCTTGGCATTTTGGGATATGATGTGCAGAACGAGGAAGAGGATGCCTCGGAAACGGTATCAGCCTCCACGTTACGTTGTTTACCGGCATCGGTGTGGGGGTTGACGTCGTTGTCGGTGTCAGTGGGGGTGTCCAAATCGATGTTACGGATCGTCTACGGGACAGCTCCGACAACAAACAGACTCAGGCTGACTTCGGACGATGAAGGGGAGAAGGGGATATATTGGCAATCCGGTGGGATAAACCAGACTAAACGTAAAGTACATCGTACATACATCGACGATATATAAAGAAAACAACTTGAGGGGAGGTAATAACCTATCGACCAATAGCATAACTCCCTCTTATCTCTGACCAATGGCAATAAGCTCTCTAATCTCCAACCAATGGCATTAAGCCCTCTAATCTCCAACCAATGGCATTAAGCCCTCTTATCTTGGATGAGTAAGCGCGATGTGATTGGACGATAACCAGACATGTGATTGATCGTACATGTGGTGATGTCAAAGCGCGAGAACCTGGAACCGAAGGAGTGGTAGCCAATAGGATCGTGGGACTTGGCACTTCTCCGTGGGAAAGTGGCCGTGGGAAAAGAGCGATGAGTAAGCAGGGCGAAAAGGTAACAATACCCCCCCCACAAGGTTCGCGTCCGCGCGAACAAGAACGGGGAAAAGAAAGGAAATTAAACAGGACGAAAAGAGGGTATATCAGGGACGGACCATGTGCCATACATGGCGGCCAGCAAGGCTGCTTGGGGCAGACTGTGTCGGGGGGTCGCAGATCTGGCGGATAAGTTATATCGTAGCCAACAACAGAAAGGGGGTCTCCAAACCCCCGACTCTGTACATCATAGTTTAACGTCGTCGCGGACGCGAGAGCATCAGAAGATGCGGAGGAAAGGGTTGACGGGGTGATCGGAGAGGAGACGGGGTGGCACCTCACAGAAACGGAGAGGGGGCAGAACGTCGTACCGATCCCACAATAAAGCGGAAGGAAGGGGGGTGCGCATACGATGCATCATGGCGACCGGATATGCATATGTGGACAATCGGCCATCATTGAAGGCGAGGTTGCTGAGACCGCCCGCGACATCACGGAGATGACCACGGGTACTCGGTGTACCAACCGTGATGACGTGAGTGATGGCGTTCACTTCCCCAAGTTCGAACAGCCATAAGCGACGGACAGAGGTCGGGAAAGCGAACGACTGAAAGTCATGATTTTCCTGTCGCGAGAGTAACGAAGTGATGACCCTGGGTTCGACGGACACAATGACATCGCTTGCGGGTGAACGTAGTGGAGAAGCATTGACGGGACGAGGGATGATCGAGATGCGAAGACTGGCCGATGTAGGTGCGCGAGGGTGTAACCGATGGAATTCGGAGACGAGTTTCTTGCAGTTCTTTGTCTCTGCTGCAGGTATCCACGAGTCTTCTTCGCGGGGATAACCCAACCAATGAACGAGGTAGAACAAACGATTCCTACGAATGACGGAATCGATGACCTCTTCAACTTCATATTCTTCCTGTCCATCGACGATCTCTGCGGGTGGTTGTGGCAATACGACAGCTTGTTGGGGGAAAGCGGGTGGAACGTATGGGGATAGGAGGACTTCATTGAAAATAGGATATTTCCTTGACCATGTAGGGGGAAGCTTCAATTCATAAGATGATCTTCCGACCTTTCTTACGATTGGGAAAGGACCGTATCGTTTATCATCCAACTTTTTGGATGGACGTAAGGAATCGATGTTTGTCGACTCCAGCCATACTTTGTCGCCAACCTTGTATTCCGGGGCGGGACGATGTTTTTTGTCGTAGAACTTTTTCATCTTTTCTTGTGCGACAACTAAAGCGTTTGATGCCTGTTCCTGTATACGATTCATTCGGTCTGCGAACGAGGCGGCGGATTCATTGACAATCTCTTCTCTAACTGGTTCTTTTCCTTTCCATGGATGGAAACCCATTGTTGCATAGAATGGGGACATGCCAATCGACGAAGACTCGTGATTGGCCAAGGCGAACTCTGCTAATGCCAACCATTCAGCCCAATCATCTTGTCGTTGATTGATGAACAAACGGAGATATGTTTCGATCTCGGCATTAGCTCGTTCGGTTTGTCCGTCCGCTTGTGGGTGATATGCAGTTGTTGGATGTCCGACGATACCCAACAAACGATTTAGTTCTTTCGTGAAGCCTGACACAAATTGTGTCCCGAGATCGGAGATGATAACGTGGGGTAATCCAAATCGTTTGAAGACGTGATCACGATACAAACGTGCAGATCCTTCCGAGGTCAACGTAGTGGTGGTGGGGATAAGGACTGATTGTTTCTTCAGTTTATCCATCACTACCAGAATAGCGTTGAAACCTTGTGACTCGGGTAAAGGGCCAATCAGATCCATCGTGGCGGTATGCCATGGATACGGGGGGATCACATGAGGATGTAACAATCCCGGTTTCTTTCCTCTGTGGACTTTTTTCTGTTGACACGGTAAGCATGCTGCGACATATCTGTTGACGTCTGCACGGAGAGATGGCCAAGTGAAATGTCGCGCGATAGCCCTGAATGTGTTTTCCTGTCCAGGGTGTCCAGACAAGGGAGTGTCATGATGTTCTTGTATGATTTCTCCCCGAAGATGGTCATCCTTTGGTACGTATAGCAGATCATTGTGGTAGATCAGACCATCATCCATACATTTCCAAGGAGAGCTGGGATCTTTCAATCCTCCGCTGACCTGTTCGTCCAATTGAAGCCCATACTTGATGAATTGTTCTTGCCATTGAGGATTCATCGTGGTGGTGTCGAGGGAAGCCATGAATAGGGAGTCAGGGAGTGCGACAACGTTTTTATTGTCGTCAAGACCCCGGTCGTGGTCAACACGCCGTGAGAGCAAGTCTGCCTTGCGGTTTAGGGTGCCAGGACGGTGATGGAGTTGGAAATTATAATCTTGGAGGAATGAGATCCATCGGGCCTGTCGTCGAGTCAGATTTTGCGGCTGTCTAAAGTACGTGAGGTTTTGATGATCAGTATAGACGTCGATAATTTCCGGTGCACCAAGAAGGAAATGTCGCCATTGTACAAAGCATCGGATGATCGCGAGTAATTCCTTATCGTGGACATCATAATTCCTTTCCGCAGGGGACATGCTGTTGGACAAAAAAGCCACTGGGTGCCACGTGCCGTCGTCTTGTTGTTGTGATAAGATGGCACCAGTAGCGAAATCTGAGGCATCACATTCGATCTTGAATTTCCCATGATTGTTAGGGATAACGAGAACAGGATCCGTTGTGATGATCCGTTTCAATTCTTCGAATGCGACTTGTTGTTCCGTATTCCATTCCCAATCTTTTTTGCCGGTTAAGGAATTCAGGGGCAATGCGACCTGTGCGAAATTCCGAACGAATCTTCGATAGAAATTGAGGAAGCCCAAGAACGACTGTAATTCCTTCTTGTTCTTTGGGATCGGCCAATCGGTTATTGCGTCAGTTTTGGTCGGATCCATCCGTACTTTTCCATGTTCAACAATGAGACCTAGATATTCCACTCGTTGCGTATCAAAGGTACATTTTCCGATCTTTAGGAATAACTTGTTGTCTCGGAATTTCTGTAGGACTTGACGTGTTCGTTCCTGATGTTCTTCCAGATTCTTAGAGAAGATGATGACATCGTCCATATAAATATGTAGCCAACCGGCACGTATTTCATACCGGAAGATATGATTCATCATCCTTTGGAAGGTCGGAGGAGAATTCCGTAGACCAAAGAACATCACGGTTGGTTCGAATAATCCCTTTGGTGTCAGGAATGCGGCTTTATGCTGATCACCTTCTTTGATCCGTATGTTGTTGAAACCCCAACGAACATCCAGCTTTGTGAAGTACTCAGCACCATCGAGTTGATTTATGATATCGTCAATCAACGGCAACGGATAATTATCCGGAATCGTATGTTCGTTTAACTTCCGATAATCCTGTACACCGCGTAATTCGGTAGCATCCTTCTTGTGTACATAGAAGAACGGTGAGGCATACGGTGATTTTGACGGTCTGATCTTGCCAGCCTTCAGATTCTCGTCGAGAAATTCGTCGAGTTTCTCGCGTTCTGGGGGTGACAATGGATACAGTTTGCAGTTCAGATGATCGGGAGCGTCTGGTTTCAAGTTGATCGCATGATCCCAAGGGCGAGATGGAGGCATCGTGTCAGTGGCTTTGGGATCGAAGACGTCGGCATAATCTTTGTATACGTCCGGTAATTGGTCGACGATAGACTGTTCTGATTTGATACCATCATTGGTCATCTTGGCGCGTGCCAGTTCTGTCGATTTTGTCTGGAAGGCGCGATACCAAGCAGGCTTGTCGTATATTGCGGTTTTGAACATGACACCTTCGATTTTACCGGGGGAATGACCACAGACAGAAAGACAACGAGTAAAGTCGATCGTTTGGGTCAGCCAATCGACTTCAGGATTGTGTTTCTTCAACCAATCAAAGCCGAGATAGATGTCGATCTTTGCAAGGGGAATTACCGTAAGATGTATCCGTTCCATATGTTCGCCAAGCCGTAAGTTCATCTCAACATATTCCGTGATTAGTCCATCCTTAGACATCGTACCATCCCCATTGTAACTAGAGAAAGGTTTCTCGTACTTCTGTGTCGTGAGATGATGTTGTCGCACAAAACCGGAATTAATGGCTGAGACGGTACAACCCGAATCCAAAAGACAGGTAACAGAGAACTTTCGCTGGTCGTCGATAGTGGTGAGTTGACCTTTGATGCTGATTGACATCATCATAGTACTATCGTCTTGTGACGCAACCAATTGTTCGATCCGTTGTTCGACTTCTTGGAGTTTCCATGTTGCGGATCGTTTGTCAGCTTTCGTGATGAGGGGTTCCATCTGACGCATCTTGTGGATTTTAACTGCGGTAGGCTTTGTGATCGGTTCCGTTTTCTGTGCTGGAGGTTGCTGGTATGTCTGGGGGAGTTCCGTGACCAAATACTCGATAGCCTTGTCGATAGGCATACGCCGTAATTTTACAATTAACCCCGGACCGATTTTCATGGTATGCTGCCCATGGATATCCCAGTCATTCATGAGATCGAGGGCGTTATACATATCGGTATTCATGATGGCAACCATCGTTTCCTCCGCATTAAACTCACTCTCGATGATAGGTTGACGTGATGCGACCGCAACAGGCATGGTTTTCTTTTCTACTGGCATCTCAGTATACTCGGATCGTATTTCCACTACCTGTTGATGTTTGGATGGCAACTTGGAGTCAGGCCATCGTTTCGTTTGTTCCTTCTTCATTTCTTTTTGCATGTCTTGTCTCATTGTCTGAAGTTCGAGCAAAATACGGTCGAATTCGATAATAATCGGCGTATTTACAATTACAGCGGGAGCGGTAGACAACTGAGACGTGGTCGAAGAGTCCATGCGTTTCTTCGACCGTTTTAAAAATCCTTTTTGGCCCGAACGAGTTCGTCCTCGAGCTGGGCACAGCGAGCCTCAAGCATTTGGATAATGTCTTGACCGCTCGACGCGGGTTCGGTATTCATGGAGCGTACGTGCTGCTCCTGTTCAGTGTTTAATACGCGTACACGTTGTACGCGGGATGGGCAATTGCGAGAGAGATGTCCGGGTTGCTTGCAATTGAAGCAAAGCCCGGCCTTCATCAACTCCGCTCGTTCGGCGGACATAGGCTGCTTGAGTTTCTCGGCCGCGACAGCGGCTCGGTCGACGTCCATGGCGTCGGGGTCTTTCGATCGTACAGGCACTGCGGCAGCTGTAATAGAAACGGAAGTCGTCTTTGACTTCTCGTTCTTCTTCGTCGGGTTACTTCCACCCGTAAGTCTTTCGATCTCGTTGCGGCGACGCCATTGGCGGTCCAACAAGATGGTCTTCGTTTTCCACTCCGCGACGGTAGTGGGCATATGCTCGAGACCGAAAATTCGGTCAACGAGCGGCTTGTTCAGATGATTTTCGAGGAGCGGGATAAGCTGCTCCTGTTGGGTGATCGGGTGCCACCCAGCGCGTTTGTATAAGACTTCAAACTGAAGCCAAAACTCGTCCGCCGTCAACTTGCCTTGACGGAGCGCGTTGAGTTTGATCGCGGCGTCTCGTTTATCGTCAGGTTTGTCGAATTGCGCTTGCATCGACGCAGTGAAGACGGGCCATGTTCCCCAATCCATCTGCGGGGGATCTGGGTCTCCAGGGGTGTGCGCGGCCAGACGAGTGTGGTAATCGACTGCGATAGTGTCGCAGAAGTCGTTTGCCCATTCGGCAGCAACACCTTTGTCCATCAGCGACAGGACGAGGAAGATCTTCCTTTCATGTCGCACTTCGACTGGGGTGGGATTTTCCGTGGTCCCGTAGTCGTCGAAGTACGTGGCATTGGCAGCCAAGAAGATGATGACTGCTCGCATGAACGAACGAAACTCTTCTTTGTCACCGTTGAACTTGGGGGGAAGGGGGAGGAGGGATTTCATGGAAGCCATGGCTTAATGTTTCCGTCTGGTTGCGCGGTTCTTTCGTCGGAGGTAGTGATCGTAGGCGGGGCTGGTGGTCCAGTTGGAGATGTATTTTCTTTTACGTGATCCGAGACGTTTGATCAATCGCTGTAATCCTTGATCGCTATTCAATGCTCGTGTATTACAGAGACGTGTGATCCGAAGATCGAGACGCGTCAAGGGGTCGGGGAGCCAACGGATAGGACCGCCGTAATCGGATCGTAAGGTTCGAGGAAAATGCGTGGGGGGAATAGGGAGAGTTTCGCGATAATCTTCGTATGATCTCTTCAGACCTGAGTGTACGAGGACCTTCCAGTCAACAGGGAAGTGATCTTCGAATGGGGTGTATTCTTTAGCCCAAACGACTGTACGATAATACGGGTAGACCAAGGGTAAGTCGGTCACCAAGAAGGATTTTCCGGGAACACCGATGACGTCGGGGAATCCTTGTTCTTCGAGATATCGGCCTGCTTCCCACTTCCAGAAGATGAGGCAATGTTGGAAGGGAGCGTTGTGGGGATGGAGGAGACGGCGAACAGTCGAGATATCCAGTGTTCGACCGAGCGATGGAGGGATGCGGTGGCTTTCGCGTGATGTCGGACGAAGTTTAAAAACTTCTGTGGTCTTGACTGGACGACTCGAGTATCGTTTGTGGTGATAGGAATGTCTCGGGTTTGTTGGGCGGGGACAACGGGCAATTTGCCTCTTTGCCACTCAGTGTCTTCGCTTAAGCCAGAGGGGATATCAACTGGATCTCTTCCCAAAGCTGGTTCGGTGCCGTGGAAAGAATCAAAGAAGTGGTTGTAGGGATTGGGTGGGTTTGTCGAACGATAGAACGGCCAAACTTTTGGTCGATCAGGCGTTACGACACGGACGGGTTCGACAACTGTTTCAATGGGTACGGTCTCGATCACTTCTTCTGACCGTACGGAAGGTGTAGGTGAGGGTGTGGGTAGAGTGGATGATTGGTGATAGTAATTGTAATCGGGATGGTCGGGGTCGTAGAGATAGGGAGGGAAGGAGTTACAGGGTAGGTGGTATTCAGAGTTTTCGTAACCGTCCTCGAAGTAAAAGTACTCCGCCGTGGTGGGCCACTGGGTTCGGGTTCGGGTTCTTGTGTAGGCTTTGTATCGGATAAACCGATTACAAACGCAGCAACTACAGGCAAGAGTCTTCGTGACGTGAGTCGGTTTGTCGGGGGAGAGAGGAACGTTTAGTCTTTTGTTACGGATCGTCTACGGGACGGCTCCGACAACAAACAGACTCAGGCTGACTTCGGACGATGAAGGGGAGAAGGGGATATATTGGCAATCCGGTGGGATAAACCAGACTAAACGTAAAGTACATCGTACATACATCGACGATATATAAAGAAAACAACTTGAGGGGAGGTAATAACCTATCGACCAATAGCATAACTCCCTCTTATCTCTGACCAATGGCAATAAGCTCTCTAATCTCCAACCAATGGCATTAAGCCCTCTAATCTCCAACCAATGGCATTAAGCCCTCTTATCTTGGATGAGTAAGCGCGATGTGATTGGACGATAACCAGACATGTGATTGATCGTACATGTGGTGATGTCAAAGCGCGAGAACCTGGAACCGAAGGAGTGGTAGCCAATAGGATCGTGGGACTTGGCACTTCTCCGTGGGAAAGTGGCCGTGGGAAAAGAGCGATGAGTAAGCAGGGCGAAAAGGTAACAATCGATCACCATTCTGTCTGCATCGGCAGGGGCATCCAAATCGATAACCATTTTGTCATCATCCTGCACCTGAACCGAGGGTTTTTGAAGACTGGGTGGTTTCAGCATATCGAAACCGCCAAACGCAGTTCCTGCATATAAGTGTGATAAAATCTCATGTAGTCGTGCACCATTGAACCTACTACTGGGCCAAACGAATGCCGGTCCGCCATTTCCAGCATTGGAAGGGCCTGGTACTCTGGGTACTTCAGGATTGAATGCCGATCCACCCTTTCTGACATTGGAGGGGGCCGAGGGGCCTGCTACTCCCGGTACCTCAGGATCGTTTTTGACCAAATCAGGAGCTGGTGATTTGGACTTGACCTCATCAGCAGGGGCGAGGCCAAATGTGAAAAGTCCCGCTGATTGATGTTTTAGTTAAGCGCAAGTTATAAAAAATAACTTACAGGGTACCACAGGGAAGTCCTTCAATGTCTTTAAAACGATCAGCTCTAAACACCAGAGTTGAGAGTGACACCAGCAAAGTTAATAGAGTGCTACATACTCCTGCTAGTTATTACATTTTACCAGATATTTGTCAACAAAGGTGCTTGATAATGAGCAGCAGTAGTAGATCTCACCTTTAGATCGAGCCATTGAGGTATATTGACTGCAACAAATGCCGATGGCCGATATTCAACGTTGTTTGTTCAAGTTTGGCCAAAACAAAAAAAAACACGTCGGAGAGTTTTTCGCGGTGAATTCACTGATATTCTGAAAACTTTAACCAACAGATCCACCACACACACACGAATCTACAATGGCCACCCAAAACATCGATTATCAAGGTGTCATCTACGAGATAAATGCACGTCTCACGGACGCCTTCAAGGTCGTGAAGGCTGAATTTGACAGCAATCTCCGGAACCACATCATGTACCAGGTCACGCAGGAAATGGTAGGTTTTCTATCACAAGTTACTTCTGGACTCTAAATGCAAACCCTTGCAATACAGATCAAGGTTTCAGAAGTGTGCAAAGCTGCAGAGTCCGAAGGTATCAAGATCCATATCCCTAGGCTCATCCTCAGTGCGGCCATAGAATACAAGGCCAACTATGACCCCGAGCGCCGTAAGTTGCCACGAATTCAAAGAATCAGCAAAGAAGACCCCAACATCACCAATGAGCCAGGGTATGTTGCCGGTAGGAAGACTCCGGAGTATGATGGACCCAGAACCGGTCCTGCTTGGTGGACCAATGAATATGGTGAGTTAATCTATTCAAATACTGACATGCCTACAGGGTGTTATTGACTACCTATGTCCAAACTAACCCAGTCAAATGCCTAAAACCATTCCCGATGATGAGGAGTCAGCAACCCCCTCCTGAAAAGAAGCATGGGAGGAGCAACAAGGATGGGAAGGGGAATGGGAAGGAGGGGACCGGGAAGGGGAGGGGGAAGGGGAATGCAAATGCAAAAAGGAAGGGCAAGGAGCAGGAGGATGAAAAGGAGGATGCATCGGAGTCGGAGGACGAGGAGGAGGAAGATGAATTGGAATCAGAAGAGGATGAAGAGGACAATCTGGAAGGGGATGATGATGATGATGAAGATGAACTTGAGGAGGAGGAGGAGGCAATGGGGCAAGGGAAGAAGCCGAGGGGCCAGGACAAGGGGAAACAGAAGGAGAAGACGAAGGAGGAGAATGAGGAGAAAGAATTGAACAAGAACTTGACAGGAAAGGGGAAGGGGAAGGAGAAGGAGGTGGAGGTCATAGACCTCGAGATGACTGACATAGTCAAGGAGGAGTCCGATGAGGAGAGTTTGAAGAAGACGCTGCGTGAGGATGAGGTCATGCAGCTGGACGACATTCCAAACCGCCGATCAGGATCCAGGAGGCTGAAGAGATGACGAGAAGACCTGGCCAAAGAAGAAACACCGATCAAGAGGCAAAGACAAATGGACGGGACAATTGGGCTTACGAGGGAACAGGTAAGTTAGCCTGCCGTTTCAAAGAATTTTTACTTTATTCTGGCACCTTTAGTGTTGCCGGCGTTGCTTTGACCGATGGCCTACGTTGGTTTGCCAGAAAGGTGCTAGGACGGCATGCACTCAATGCCATCGGCTCAAGACGAAATGTGTGTGGGATGGGAAAAAGAGGATGCCAGCTGAACCCACCCAAAAGACGTTCAAAGCCAACAAACCTAGGAGGGAATCGACGCCAACGCCGCCACCACCGACACCGACACTGACACCGGGGCCAAGCATCATCAAGAAGAAGATCATGAAGGTTATCCTCATTCCCCCTGCACCTCCAAAGCCATCAGTTGCATCTGGTTCTGGAATGACCCTCCGGCCTCGAAAATCGACGGTTCGCATTCAAACGCCTCCGACGCTGACCCTATCGCCGTCGCGGAGTGTGTCACCTTTGCCTCCCCCGATCACCCAAAGGCGAGGCAAGTCGAAAGGCAAGGGGAAGGCGAAGGAGGTGATCAATGTGGATGATGATTTGAGAAAATCATCCATTCCTGAGGGCTGTGAGTTTGAGTCAGTTCTTGAACAAAAATTTGCTGACATATTACTGAAATTTAGCGACTCTTTACCCTGTCGTCTTCCACCCAACCCGAATGGATTCCCTTGGGAGGGTATGTAAATCCAGTAGCTCGGACAGCTCCAATCAAGAGCTGCTATCAAGGATAGAATGTCTGGAGGCCGAGGTCCGGGCTGTCAAATCGAGCCGGATACAAGCTCTGGAGGCTGAGGTTCAGGCCCTCAAATTGATGATGGAAGGGTTCAGGGGGAGGCTGGCGAAGGAGGAGACAAAGGTATTTGAATTGCCTTTGAAAAAGAAGGAACCATCGGAGGAGGCGATGCCACTGAGATCCCAGAGTGAGACAGAGAATGTCCAGATGGCTGGTCCATCCACATTGACAGACCAAAGGGAGCTCCGGAGTAGCAGAGAATGGTTGCCACCTCCAGTGAGACTCCGTGCAATGTCTGAACCTCTGGCCTCCGACAGACAGTGATCGACGGTGACCCCAAGCATGTCGATTTCCGAGGTCATCCGATCTCCATATTTGAGGTCCCCAGATAAATCTTTCCTCACATAGGTGGCTAGTTTGGCTAGGTCAATGTATTCATATGTATGCAGCTGGATTCATGGAATGGATTGGGTTTGGATTTCTCATGTGCTCTCTAAATGAGTGAAGTAATTGGGTGAAGTTAAGCCTGAATGAGGAATGTTTGTGTGATATGTTCTGTGTTATCATTTTTACCAGAGTCTGGTTGTTATCGGTGTTATGATCAGCGTTGTCATAGGTGTTGTCATCGGTGTTGTCATCGGTGCTATGATCGGTGTTATCATCGGTGTTATCATAGGTGTTGTAATCAGTGTTATTATCAGTGTTGTCATCGGTGTTGTCATCGGTGTTATCATCGGTGTTGTCATCGGAGTTGTCATCGGCATTTTCATTGGCAGATATAAATAAAGTTCATGTTCACATCTCTCGATAGTACACTTGTTGAACTGTTACCTACGTGCCTTTCCAGGGCTTTTTCTGGTACCCTGATCATCCAAATCTTTTATCAACTTCTCACCCCCCATCAGCTTCTGCTTCTTCAGATTCCTCTCTTTGCCATCACTGTCCTGAGGAGCCCCCCTTTTCAATGAACTCAATCCTTTCCTCAACTTTTCACACACAGCATCCAGCCTAGGCTTAACCTTTGTGAAGTCGAGCTTCGTCTTGATGATGTAGTCTTCAAGGTTTGGCTCAACTCCTTCTTCATCCCCCTCCTCATCCCAAAAATGAGATCGAGCCATGTCTTGACTGAGAAGGCCGATGCTAAGCAACACTCCCTCGATAAACAGTCGGCTCCTATATGTCCCATCAGCTTTTAAATATGGCTGGCCATCTAGCCATTCCAAGTAAGCATTTCCAATCTTCACCGACGAATGGACATTTTTTGGTGCGGTCGTGTGTTTGTACTTCCAAGTGGCCCAGTTTGGAGTTGACTTGGGGATAGGAGTAGGATTGGCATCATCCTAATTTAGATTTATATCAGCCCAAACGGAATCCGATCATACAAAGAATAAATTACCGGAAGTTGAGACACCGTTTGAAGGCACCTTTGATACACTTGGTTATCCGATAGTGAACTTAGGTACTGGAACCTCTCCTCTGGATCAATGATGGATTCCGGAGGAAATGGGACGGTGAGCATCTTGGAACGGTGACCGGGATCTTTGTTGCTGGTATCTTCATCATCATCTTCCTCATCTCCATCAAGTGCATCGTCGGCAACAAAATGACCGTCAGCCTTTTGCTTTCCCTTATCGGCCTTCTGCTTTCCCGTGCCGGCTCTCTGCTTTCCCTTGTCAGCTGTCTGTTTTCCTTCATCGTCGTCATCTTCCGAACCGGACTTGCTATTGGAATCTGATGAGGAACCAGATTCACTGTTGGAAATGTCCTGTTGCCGAAGTCGGGAAGGTCCAGCTGCATTAGACTTTTGTGGAGCTTTCTTTCGAGATTTTCCAGAGGTAGATGGGTTGGAGTTATCGATTTCACCGTTCCGTCCCTTGAAGCCCCTGAATTCAAACGTTGTCTTGACCTTTTTGTTTGCCTGCCTTTCATACCAAAAGTCAAGAACCAACAAAGCCTGCTGCTTGACTAGCTTTGAAGGATCCCGGAGTTGAAAGCTAGCTGGCAAATATTGTGGTGATATGTATTGATCTTGGCTGATGCTGAGATCTCCCCAAGGAACCGAAGCTGAGTTGTCACCGGACCGTAATTCTGATTTCACATGATATCAGAATGACCTTACTGAGAGCTGAGACACATACGATAATGCAAATTTAAAAAGTCCCTGATAAGGGATTTCATCTCCTCCAAATTTGGTCTTTTCATTCCCGGAAAGATGGGAAGTTTGGGGACACCTTTATCATCAAGATGAACTTTGGGTTGTTTTGTTGGCTTCTTAGTCGTAGGTCCATCAGCTTCATCATTGCTACCTGAGTCATGTTTTCCTAGTAAATTCAGCCGAATGAGTTAGCCAATGCTAAGACTGATGCTGATATCAATGCCAATGCCGACATCAACACCGACGCCGATGGAAACGCCGATGACCACACCGATGCCAATGGCTGCCAATGGCAATCTGATGCTGACTGTATACCATCCAAATTTCCATTCCCCAGACAGACTGGGGACATTTTACAAAGGCGTAATACTCACCCAGTTCTTCTGAGGCATATGCCTCCCATTCCGTCATCACCAATCCCTTTTGCCAATTAGGTTTAGCCTTCACAAATGACTCATGACCTAGCTCATCATTAAAGTCATGGCTGGACCAAAATTAGTTTAAAACAGGTAACCAAAGTTACATGAACCACATACGATGAAACCAACACATTGTCTGATGTGTCCCGACATGCCGACAGCACGAAAACCCTCATCCCCAAGTCCTTATACATTTGTGTAGCGAATTCCTTGATGTATTGCACTGCATGTTTTTCAGCATTCCTAGGGACATCAGGTTGCAAGTTCAGCCATGTCGTCGGGACATACAATATGAGAACCTACTTTTGCTGGACATGTACTGGAGGTCCTTTCGACTTCCACTCATCCAACAACCCCTGATACTTCTGGACTTCTTCTTCCGGCAACTCCTCACACACAGCCTTCAACCCAGCCTGGTACTTTGCCATCCATTGCTTGGTACAGGGGTTGAGCCCGACAACTCAGACACTTTTCCCTCTACCTCCTCCCTCATCTCATGACCTACAACCTTCTTAAAGTTCCAAATTTGTCTATGGTTGTAAAGGGGCTTTCTGGTCCTACGACGTCCATTGTTGTAAAACCATTCCTTTATTTTCTAAAGGCTGAAATTAGCAAAATTAAATTTGATTACCAGCTCCACTTGCAATGTATTCCAAGGGGGTCTCAGACCTCCCTTGTGCACCAACAATACTGGTGTGCACCTGTTTCAGGGTTTTGGCACGTCCTTTTTTGTCTCCAGCTCTAAATTCCTCAAGTTTGCCTTTGAGGGTGGCAAGTTGAGTGGCAGTGAAAGAGGTTTCAGGCATTGTGGAATCAGGAAAGAGGTTTGAATTTGCAGGAGATGAGATGAGATTAATAAATGATGAATTGTGTGCGGCTACTTGTCGATGTTGCAAGTTTGCCAAATTTGACTATACACCCATTTCAGAAATCGAAATTTCGTCAACCGACTTTCGACCGTCCACCTTTTATTTCCTCAATAATTTACACTCTCATCTGTGTATTCTTACTGTTCCAATTTCTTTTTAAATCCTCCACTTTGTGTTTATTTCATCTAACCGATTATTCAGCCATGGTCAAGTCGTTCAAAAGAAAGTCTGCTCCTTGTGTTAGCAGGGTGACATTAAAAGAAGTGTTCACTGCTCGTGGATTTCAGACTCGAAGGAATATTGTCGACAGCCCTAGGAGCTCACATTCCTCTCCTACAAAAAGACAAAGAATGACTCAAGATTATTGTGAAGAACATAGCGATTACCCTCAAGATCTCCCACATATTGAGCCTCTAATATTGCCCAGCAATAATGTAAATATGACTTTCTACTTGGTCTCACACAGGTCCAACTGACAGTCATCTTCTTGGAGTCATCCAGTAATTATATGAGGGAATGGCTACCCCATAGAACAGAATATCTAGACCATATCCTGGCCAGAGAAGCACCTCCAGAAAGACAGATCTGCATGGGTTGTTGGACAGCCGAAGGCACATGGAAATGCTCCACATGTTTTGGTAGTCCTATATACTGCCAGGCATGTTGTGCAGATATCCATGAGAGGTTACCATTTCATCGGGTGGAAAAATGGACCGGTGACTACTTTACACCTGCCTGGTTGATGGAAGTGGGAGTCAAGCTCCACCTAGGTCATGGAGGGTTGCCATGTCCAGCTGTCCGGAGTGACAACACCATTATTAATGACACCGAGGATTGCATTGTCAATGCTGACATTGGCATCAATGCCAGTACCAACGCCGACACCGACACAAATGCCGATAACAACGCCTATAACAACGCCGATGATTGCGCCGATGATTACGCCGATGACTATGCCGATGATAACACCAACAACACTGATGATAACGCCAATGCCAATGCCAATGCCAATGACAATGCCAAAAGATCAAAAAATACTGAAGAACCAACCATGCCCTTTTCATTGCAAAGCTTTCCAGATTCACCAAAAGACATTGATAAGACATGTGAAAGCGTTATGGTGGTGGTGGACAGCTCAGGTATCCATCGTCTGGTCATCCGATGGTGTGAATGTAGAGGAGCAGCTGGACGTGATATTCAGTTGCTTGATGTTGGCTTATATCCCGCAACATCAAAAAAGCCCCAAACTGCATTCACATTCCAAGTCGTTGACGAGTGTCTCCTAGACAACTTGGAATGTAAAACCGCTTGCCAGGCATTTCATTCTAAATTACTCCGGCTTACCAGCTCACCGTTTCCTCACACCGTCCCGGTATGTAATCTGATTTATTCACTGGTAAATTTTGATTGACAATCTATCAGAACCGTTACCGTGAATTACTAAGATGTACAAGGCAATGGAGAAATCTGAAGGCCTGGAAATGGAATGGATTTGGCCAACATGACAACCAGGAACCAGGACCTGGCCAACTCACGACGACATGTCCTGCTTGTCCGTAGCCTGGTCTCAACTTGCCAGAAGATTGGAAAAACAGCAAAGGGGATACCGGCAGCATTATGCCTTCATTCGTGATGGATGGAAATTTTAAAGTAGAACACATGAAGATGTGGAGGCCTCTGGATGATGTTACTATCACCGATGGTCATGGGTTTATGGTTGGGGAGGATAGATATAAAAAACATATCCGAATAACCAAAGAGGTCATACTGGTAAGTTCTATTGAATGAATTAATGTCTAGGAAATGTTGAAAATTTTAAATATTTCAGAAGTCAACATGCAATGAACATAGGGCGGTGAATCAGGCTAATTCTCAAAAACAAAATTTGGATGCGACTGGTATTGGTGCACTGGCCTGTGCTCGTCATGGATGTTTTGTTCCACATTCAGTTGTCAATTTTCAGAAGGGTGAAAGGTAATTTTTTTATCTGATGTTGTCAAGTTCACCAATGCCGATGATGGCATCGGCGTTCAGACCATCGCCGATGATGGAGGTGTCACCAATGCCGATGCATCGGACTAGTTTGCCATTCCTTCTACATCCAATACCAAGTATTTTGCCAATATACTAACATTGATTCCATCCCAGACAAATGAACATGGACTACGCCCTCTCAGAAGTTCTCAAGTGGAGCTCTGGTTTCAAGACCATCCTGCTCATCTATGATATCATGTGCCAATATGGCAAGCACCTCCAAGAGAGATTGAGTCAAGGTCCTTATCTGCATACTCCTGAAGGGATCAAAATCAAGAAAGGAATCGGCCTGTTTCACATTATGGGTCATCAAGATCAATGCCATCCCTGATACAGCCCTCAATTTATCGAAGGTGCTGGCCAGGTTGACGGCAAAATATTGGAATCATTATGGGCTCCCCTTGATCATATCGCCAAGAGCACAAGGACCATGTCTGCTGCATCCCGTCAGGAAACAATCGATGCTCACATGAACGACTCCAACTTCAAGAAACTCATCAGAATAGGTCTGTATTCATTGTCATTTGTATAAACCTAGCATCTGGAATTTATAGGCCTTCGTGGTCACAGGTCCAACATTGATCAAAAAATATTGCAAAGCTGTCATCGGCATTGCCAGTAGCAAATCGGCATTGGATGACCTCGTTTCGACAGCCGACGCCAACCTCACTCGGAAATGGACAAAAGAGGCGAAAAGAGCTCAAAAATACCGGGATCGAGACGAGTCGGCAATGGACATCTATGATGCCAAAACATCTAAAGGTAATTCTGAGCCATCCGATATGAAATCATCTCTCAGCCGGTGTCTAGGACCCATGAAAGAAGAAAGAATCCTGGAACTGACCCTAAATGAAAAGACGAATGGCCTGATGAATGGCACCATCGCCTGGCTATCCTCTGGACTCAAAATTCAGGAGACACAGTATGTAACATATCAATGATGAGGTTCCAATTGCATTGAGAGTCTTGGATTGCATTTCAGACTCTCACTAGCTTATGAGGAGAGAAAGCTTGGCCGGAAACCATCACCGACAGCTAAGCTTTCCATGGAGGACAAAAGACGCCGATTGAGAAACAGAATTGACCGGTTTCACAAGTCATCGGTGAAATTCATGGATTCCAACCTCATCAATGAAGAGATGATGCCAGATGTCGATCCGCTACAATCTGACTCAGATTCTGAATCATCGGACAATGGAAGTGACAATGAATGCGAGCCAGACACAGACAATCCATTAATCAACCATCAACGCCAGCAATCCTGGGATCAAGATTCTCCGACGAAGACCAATTTATTCCTGCCTTCCAACCTTCAGTTATCGGCATTCGACGCATCGGCGAGCAAACTGATTTCTGCAGAATTGAAATTGAGAGAAGCTCAAGCAGACAGCGCCCTTCACCAAATTCGAATTTGTTTAGGTCACAAAGTGTATCTATTCCGGAAAAACGTTTGATTGGCATCGGGGACAAAGCAGAAGACAAGGGCTTGGAAAGAGGTTTATTCAGTGGAAGCCCATGTCAAGCACCATGCAAGAGTTTATCGTCTCGCCCGAAAAGCCTTGGTCTCTCTGGGGGCATCTCCTGAGACATTGGAAAGGTATAAGTTGCTTAGGCAAGATGAACTCACAGCTACTACTGCTTTGGTGGATCTGAAACAACCAGGGCAAAAAAACAAGTCGTTAGCGTGGTTTTGGAACATGGATATAGACCGGGACATTGCTGGCAATGACTGGATGGAAGAATGTGAGTGTTCCCCTCCTTCCAATCACAGTTTTTTGAATTTGAGTCAGTCTATCGGGTTCACTGGCTACGGTTGAACGCCAATTTTTGCCGATGGACAGAGGAATTGACATTGGTCAAGAAGGAAATGGAGTGGACCATTAGGTTCTTCCAAATCAAAGCTGAGACTTGGAGAAATCGAATGGAGTTGGTCATCGGACATGGATCATCGGGAAAACGATGTTATGCTGCAAGGCAAGCGGCTATGTGGGATCAATTTGCTACACAAGCAGAAAGCATGTTTGGGATTTTCCTAAATACATAATCATGTACCATGGTATTGCTTAAGGCATATAAATTAACAGCTAGTCATCCATCGGCGCCAATGTTGTAACACTTTTTAAATAAACGTAAATAGAAGACACCTCTGACTTCAACTGCAATATCCCAGCCAACTAGTCCAACAAGCTTGAAATGTCGAAACTCATTGAATGCCAGCAACTCCTCAACCTTCTAGCGCGTCACGTTCGGTCGGCGATCTTGGCAATGGCAATAACTTGGGATGGCATGTCTCCAACACAACGAGAGACTTGGCTTTCGAACATGCAGAATGAACTTGTGAGTGAAACAACTAATTCTATTGAAATACACTCCATTCGTTGCAGGCAACAGCGACGACGTGCATCGGAATGGCTCAACTTGGAGGGATCATTTTGGAAATACCGGAAATTATCCAGGGAACGGCAAAAGCGATATACAGTTATAGCCTGCCATATGTATGGGAGAAGCTTCTCTTTACACAGGAACTCCTGATCGAAGGCTTAGCACAGCACTTCGTGCAAAAGCATCTTCATGCTGGGCAATGGTGGCGAGAAGAGCAAGGATCAGTGGCCGATGGCGCAAAGGACATTCTTATCACATTTGCTGGATATTTTTCAGCAGTCGCCTTGATGGAGGTAATATTTATGTTTCCATTCATTGTATTTTTCATGGTAGAATCATTCACAGGAAGAGACGGCTGCTAGTTTTTGGATGGCTTATGAATCGGTAAAGGAAGGTGGAATTTCGGCAAAGGAAGACTTTGTAGATTTTTCTGGACTTTGGCAGGTAAAATATGTTCTGCATCCATGCCTTCAGGCTTCTTAGCCCTCCATTCCTTTGTACAGGTACTCAAGGAGACCCACAAGGAACTCCGAGAAATGCCGGTTTTTCATCCTGGACGAACAAGCCCAACCCCGGTGGCATCGACTAGCAAATTGGCTCTGGATGTTCCCCCTATAACAACATTAGATGATGTTCTGAAGACACGGACCTCAGCCAACCCTGATGCAATGGATGCCGATGAATTCCAGGATAAAAAGACAGGCAAGTCCGACGGTAAGCAGTGCTTGACTGAGCAATGCCCTCAAACAGCAGTTGAACATTTCCAAATAGCCGTCCCTCTCCTGCCACGATTACCATCATCATTTGTGTCAAGTTTGTCTGGCGAACAAAAGGCCGAACTTGCCAAGTACCTCAAGACCATCCAGGCTCAAGTGGTAGAGAGCTACCAGATTGTTAGAACACAGACACTGGATAAAATTGAGGATGGTAAGATGTTGCAAGATAGATGGTGGAGGTTGATGGATACAAGAATGGAGATGTCAAGGGGAATTAATCGATAATTGTATATTAGAACAAGTCCAATCAGCATGTGTCAAGTCCGATCAGTGTATGTCAAGTCTGATTGGCATTTAACCAGTCCGATTCCCGTTTGGCAACTTCTATCAATGTTTGGCAAGTCCTATCGGCGTTTGACAAGTCCTATTGGTCTTTGGGAGCTCCTATCGGTGTTTGTCCACTCCAAAGCGGCGTTTTTTGGTGCCAATCGGCGTTTGTTCACTCCGATCAGTGTTTCCCCACTCCGATCGGTGTTTCCCTACTCCGGTCGGTGTTTCTCCACTCTGATTGTTGTTTTTGGATTATTAGGCCATTCTCTCAGGTCTGAACAATGCATTGCTATACATTGGCTTGATCCTCTACCAACTGTCTGCCAATTTGATCTAATGTCATCCAAGGAACCGCCGGCACCCCTACCCTCTCATGTACATTGTCTCTCATATAAAATGCAAGACATACCCGTTCACCTGATATCCTAAACACCCCATGCCTCAAAATTCTTCCCCCAAGATGGACGAGTGTTCCGGAATTGTATTGCAATTCTGGTCCAATGTTAGGTAATTCTAGAACGGCATCCTTGTATGGTCCAATGGTTGCCAAAATATCATACCATTCTGCTCTCAAATTGTTGTCTCGATGCGCCGGTGTTTCCCGATTGCTGATCACTGACATCCCATTGAACACCGATGGCCACTGGTTGATGACTTCAGTTAACGAAGGTTCTTTTGCCAGACGTCGAAGCGTCTCTCGGCCACACATGTACAATTGTGGGTGTGTAATGGTGAGGGTTGCTGATATGAGTGCAATTGATTCACAGGCGGCTTTGAGCCATGTGTCGGCATTTGAGTCATTCAACGCCGATGATATCACAACCGGTTCATGGTTCATCTAGATCATATGTGTTGGTCTTTGTCTCCACTTAATGTATGGCTCACTCACATCGTGTCCTTGTCGAAACCAAGCAGGAGACAGTTCAACCAATCCCGGCATCATCCAAACACATCCAGCTTCATTGAGGAATAGTTTCGGGTCCAACCTCCAAATTTTCTTCGTTCCTGGCTTCATGCTTTGTCGTAAAGGGCCTTCCATGTGCCTCATGGTCGTGGCCAGTATCAACTACTGACACCATATATATGAATTCTGGAATCATACATCACAGGACTTACTTGTCTTGTTGGCGTCAACGTGTCAGGAAGATACCAACAGAGTATCCTCCCATGCCGATCTCTTATGGTCATGGGTGTATCGACCTTGCGAGGTGGATTTGCAATCAATGGATACTGGGATGTGAGAGCTGCCTCCTTTACAGCGTTGAATCCAGTGGGTTTTGGACCCAGCCTGGTTGAATACTGGTCGGCATCCCAAGGCAAAGTTACTGGAAATCATATTGAGTACTTGGAACTATATTTGAGCTATATCTTTACTGGGATTTTGGTATGCTATGACCAATTGATACACCAGCA
The DNA here is from genome assembly GCA_963555575.2 of Hygrocybe coccinea. Lineage (NCBI taxonomy): Eukaryota > Fungi > Basidiomycota > Agaricomycetes > Agaricales > Hygrophoraceae > Hygrocybe > Hygrocybe coccinea. The sequence goes on from OY742000.1 coordinate 1,598,981, forward strand.
GCTCACAATCACAAACTACCTGTGTACTGAATTCCAGAGGTGGGAGAATTAACCGGACATGAGGTGATGGTTGGGATATTTGCTGGTTAAATTTGGCGATGAGATATGATGATATGTTGTCCATAAAGTGGAGGATTGAAAGGGATGGAGGGAGGTGGCTCATGTTTGAGAAGGAAGAATTGATTAACGTTAATAATGCAGTTGAATGAGTGATGTTGATTACCAATCTGACCGTTACACACCAGTAGTAAAAATAAAAAAACCCCATGCAAGCCCATCGGCGTTGAAATAGTGATAGTCATGCTATCCAATGTCAACCCATTGGTTCAAGGCTGGCGAAAATGATAAAATCCGCAACGCCGATGCCGATGATGACACCGATGATAGCACCGATGATAACACCGATAACTACTCTAATGACACCACCGATAATAACACCAATAATAGCACCAATGATAACAACCAATAAAGCACTGATGATAACACCGATAACTACTCCAATGACACCACCTATGACAACACCGATAACAACTCCGATGACAATACCCATGACAACTCCATGACAACACCGATGACCATGCCGATGATAAGACCAATACCTACTCGAATGACAACACCAATGACCACACCGGCGCTGATCCACACCTAAGATGAGTAAACAGCCATCCCAGCCAATGTCGGCGCAACGGTCTTAGACAGGTGACAATAATCCCAGCCAATGCCGGCCCAACGGTCTTAGACGGGTGACAATAATCCCAGCCAATGTCGGCCCAACGGTCTGAGACGGGTGACAATTATCCCTGCCAATGTCGGCCCAACGGTCTCAGACCGGTGACAATAATCCCAGCCAATGTCAGCCCAACAGTCTCAGACCATCCACTATACTCTACCACTTGACTTGGCCCACCGGTCTCACATGGTACATATGTCACTTCTCAGTTGCCCCGTCAAGTACCTAACAATAATATTTTCTTGGCCCATCTCGGCTGGCCCGACTCAAACCCAACATTGTCACCCTTAGTTGCCCGGTCACATACGGGTTAAGTCATGGCATGGTGTGCATCACCATCGCATTTTGGTGGAACTCCACCACAGCCTCGATGGCCTCCTCGTAATCTTGGTGTTGATCTGTGTTGAGTGCGGCAATGAAAGCGTCATAGGCAGCGTAGCTCATGATGGAAGGTGAATGGTGTAGGTGTGTATGTGATAGGAATTGCTGTGGTTAGAGGATGGTAGTGGTGGTACCGATGAAGAAAACCCGTGAAAATTTGTGGCGCGTTTTTTATGTGGAGTTCCCATGATGTCGTTGTTTGGTGGCTCACGTGATTAGCCACTCTTGCGTCTAGAGTCCCAAGTCCCCCCCTAATGTCAACCACGGATGGTCTCTATTAAAAGTTCCCTGGAGATGTAGAGGTCTGACGACACTCTGAGTAGATATCATTGATATATCACAGATACTCACGAACCCAACTCGTCCCACTTCCTCGTACTTGAAACCGACGTAACCGGACATCACCTGCTGTACCCAATGTATACCGTCTACCAACAGCTGATCTTATACTGACGGCCAATCTTATACCGACACCGATGACTTATATCGCCCAAAACGATCACACGTGACACCTTGGACTCCCTATACCGACATCGGACTTATACCCCCTGTCCTCATTGGACATAGGTCCTTTATTTTCCATCTTTTTCATTATATCTTTTCCTCTCCATTCCCGTTCCTTCGTTGCCTCGCAACTCCCATCTTCTCCTTCCTATTTCATACCTCCTTTGTAGTTACTATCGGCCAAAGTAACTTATACCAAAGTAGCACTCTTGACAGACTTCTATAAAACGGTGACCGACAACTGTATAATAACAACAATCCAGTTCCCCCCTCTTTGTCTTGCTCAGAATCGTTCAGAACTCCTTAGAACCTCTCGTCGTCGTAGCCCGTAGACTTCCCCCTTTATATTTACTATTTTATCTCGTTTTATTGTTACCCGCTCGCCGTACCCGATCCAACCCGCCATACGCGACGTCATTGGTATCATCAGCTTCCCTATTTCTCACCCGTTATCGTCATATTAGGTGACGGCTTTATTTATATTCTCTTACTACCTATTTTACTACAACTCACAACACTGATTACCCTGTCACTTTCACGCTGACACCCCCTTGGTTAGGATCATTTATTCCGAAGCCACCCCGAACACGGCTTTACACCGGTAGCTACCATGTTACACCAGTAGCTACCAAGCAATGTCCAGTAGCTACCACATCATGTCCAGTAGCTGCCAAGTCACATCCGGTAGCTGCCAACTCACATTTGGTAGCTACCAACTCACATCCAGTAGCTACTATATTACAATCATAGTTATCAAGTTGTAGCTCAAATTTACCAATTCCACCATCATTCACCTTGTGACACACTATTGTCAATATTATCCAGTTCAAGCATTCATCATATTACCAACCCAAAAGCATAATTAGAAACATCAAATCTCAAATCATTTCAAAATCATATTTGTAAATTGGTTACAATTGTGCGATCTAGACAGATTTACTTGCATTATACATATCAGCCACCTATGACTCCCATCTAATCCCTCTAATTAGAAGGAGGCAACAGATCTTGGGAGCACTTGTCACTAAGCCGGATGTACTCCTAAAGTCCACCTGGACTTTTGGCAGACTTTTGCAGGACTTTAGGTGGACTTTTGCAGGACTTTTGGTGGACTTGGACTGGACTTCTCAGCCAAATCAATCAATTTTAGTCCTTCTAAAGTCCACCTAGAGTCCATATTCAGTCCAGTCCACTAGAGGACTCCTTATGGACTTTTGGTGGACAATCCGGACTTTCATATATGTGGAGTCCATGTGGAGTCCAGCAGGACTCCAACCGGACTTCTGCTAGATTTATTATGTAATGTAATAATAGTATTTAATTTGGGGCGGCATGCCCCAAAATAGATACGTGAGTTTTGCCTGTTTATATACATTTGTTTGGCGCACGGACCATTTATGGCGCGTCAACAAAAATCACATCATGTGACAATCAACAAACGCGAAACCCAACGCCAAACACGCGGAGCAACCCCAACGCGACGCCCACCAGTTGCACGAACGACGAAGCAACACCCACACCCGGTCAGCCCACGCCCACGCCCCGGCCAACGCCAACAGCCGCCAACGTCCACCGACGCCCACCAACGCCCACCAACACCACCAACGCCCGCGCCCACCCCACGCCCACGCCCACCCGCGCGAATGCCAACGCCAACGCATTCAGCGGGAACAAAGGACGGTAGCAAGAAAAGGACGCAGCGGGGGGTGGTGCGCCCACCCCCGCTGCTAAGATAAGTGTTTTTTTTTTGGTTTTTGTGGCTATTACTGATACTGACAGACACCCCCAGCTCCATGACGCCCGCGAGCGTGGACGCGGCGGCAGCCCCACGGCCCCAGCAGCAACCGCAGCAACTACAACGGCGGCAGCGGCACGGCAGCAGCAGCAACGGCAGCGGCACGGCAGCAGCAGCAACAGCAGCGGCCGCGGTGAGTTTCCACTCCCTCCCTTCCTCTTCCATTCCCTTCCCCTTCTTCTTCCCCTTCCCCTTCCCCTTCCCCTTCCCCTTCCCCTTCCCCTTCCCCTTCCCCTTCCCTGTCCCCTTCCCCTTCCCCTTCCCTGTCCCCTTCTTCTTCCCCTTCCCCTTCCCTGTCCTCTTCCCCTTCCCCTTCCCCTTCTCCTTCCCCTTCCCCTTCCCCTTCCCCTTCCCCTTCCCCTTCTCCTTCCCCTTCCCCTTCCCTGTCCCCTTCCCCTTCCCCTTCCCTGTCCCCTTCTTCTTCCCCTTCCCCTTCCCTGTCCCCTTCCCCTTCCCCTTCCCCTTCTCCTTCCCCTTCCCCTTCCCCTTCCCCTTCCCCTTCCCCTTCCCCCTCCCTGTCCCTGTCCCATTCCCCTTCCCCTTCCCCCTCCCATTCCCATTCCCCCTCCCCCTCCCATTCCCCCTCTCATTCCCATCCCCATCCCCATCCTCCCTTCTCCTTCCCCTTCTCCTTCCATTCCCCCTCCTCTTCCTCCTCTCTTTCCCCCTCCCCTTCCTCCTTCCATTCCCCCTCCCCTTCCTCCTCTTTTTCCCCCTTTCCCCCCTTATTTCCCCCCAACCCTTCCCCCATTCTTTCCCCTCTTTCCCCCTCTTTCCCCCCTCCCTGCCTCCCCCTTACCCATTCTTTCCCCTCTCTCCCTCCTCCCCTTCCCCCTGTTGGCTCCACCACTCTCCCTTCCACTTTCCCCTTCCTAATCCTTCCATTTTCACTCCTTTCCCCTCCCCTTAACCCTTTGTATTAATCCAGTTATTACATGTAAATACATTTTAATGAAGACAGTTTTTGAGTTCATCTGATTTTAGTGATACTTAAGCACCCTCATGAACAGTCTGAAGATTTAGTTGGATTTAGATATTTGTGTCTGATGAATACAAGCCCAAACAATATCTTGAATTAACCCAGTATTAACAATTTGTTACATTGGGATTAAACTGATCTTGTTACATCTATGAATTTCTGACCATGTCCACTAATTATTCTTGGATGCAGTTTGAGACTGTATTAGAATACAAACAAAGCAAACCCCTTACATGTTTGCTACAGAGCTCACAGGGCCTTACAAAGTGACTCAATGGTCCTCAATGGTGATAGGAGTCAAATGGGTGATGTCATTGTTTTACACTAGTTTAAATCCCAAAAATGTCACCTAGCAATGAAACAGAATGATCTATCACTACACACGTAGTGCTAAGAATGAGTAGGCAAGATAATCACTGGTATGACATATACACTTCTGAATAGTCCATTGATTTCATGTACCAGACCTGTATAAGTTTTATCAATTGGGCACAGGTATGTGGGAAATACCTGGGGGTTACCCATGCAGATCCCAAATCATCTTCTGTTACTCATCAGTTGAACAATATATTTTACTGCACACCCATAGCCAAATGGGCTCTCCCTCAGACAAGGAAAACAATGTGAGGATGTATTGTGTGATTGACTGGAACTGGAACTGGAACTGGTGTTGTAAGTCCAGTATAAATAAAAGCAGTTTCATAAATGGAAC